>BPLR01019179.1:0-141113 GCA_021605095.1 Caerostris extrusa | reverse complement strand
AGTTACGTGTATTGCTGTTTAACAGATAATTTTTTCTTTCTTGTAAAATTTCCCAAATTGATCTGGGAATGAACATCGTTATTAGCGTGAGATTAAAAGTTGATAAGAAATGTTATGCGGCAATTCTGAAGTTCTTAGCAGTTTTCTGAAACATTTCTTCTCCCATCGGTATCATTATAAAAATAAAATACTATTTTTGATCGACCAGCCATCAGAAGTCTTAAAATACATCAAAGGAAAATTACTATCATTTACTATCTGCTCCCTAGATGTGAGACGAAAGTTGAGAGATTTAAAAATATTAATGACATAATATTTTTCTTAAAGTACTTCCTAACTAGAAATAGTTTCTAATAGGAATAGAAAATCACCACTTAGAAATTTAAATACTAAAAGAGCCAAAACAGTGCAAAAACAGTGAAAAGACACTTATTGCTTAATGAAATGGAAATTTTGATTATGTGAAAAAATACCAAATTATTGGTGTTTGTTGACATGGTAATATTCAAAAAATAGTTTTTGCTTATGGAGTGCATTTTATAATTTGTAAAATTATTTAATATTTTGAACTTCATTTAAGTTTATTGTAAATACAAACCTATAAAAATGAACAATGAACATGTCTTTTATTTAAAAACAAAAAAATGATTAAAAAGGCAGCATTAAATTTATATCGTTTGTTATCTATCATATAAATGATTTTGCATCTACAATCTATTCCAGTTTTAAAAACTTAATGCTCTTTTTTTTTTTGCACTTATTATAATTTTTAAATTATTTAGTAATTTGAACTGCATTTAAGATTATTGGAACACAAACGTTTAAAAAATGAACAAAGAACATGTATTTTTTACATAAAAACAAATTACTAAAATGCATCATTAAATTTATGTAGTTTATTACTTATCATGTAAATGAATTTCTATCTATTTCAGTTGAATTTATTTCAGTTTTAAAAAAATGCTCTTTCTATAATTTTTAAAAATAATTTAATAATTTGAATTTCATTTAAGCTTATTGGACAAAAGGAACAAGGAACATGTATTTTATTTAACAAGAAAATTACTACAATGTATCATTAAATTTATATATTTGTTACTTATCATATAAATGATTTTCTATCTAGAAACTTTACAGTTTTTAAAACTTAGTGCTCTCTTTTTGTACTTTCTATAATTTTTAAAATTTAATAATTTGAACTACATTTAAGTTTGTTGGAACACAAAAGTTTAAAAATGAACAAGGAACATATATTTTAATTAAAAACAAAATTACTAAAATGCATCATTAAATTTATGTAGTTTATTACTTGTCATGTAAATGAATTTCTATCTATTTCAGTTGAATTTATTTCAGTTTTAAAAACTTAATGCTCTTTCTATAATTTTTAAAATAATTTAATAATTTGAATTTCATTTAAGCTTTTGGACAAAAAGGAACAAGGAACATATCTTTTATTAACAAGAAAATTACTACAATGTATCATAAAATTTATATACTTTGTTACTTATCAGTTACTATTTCAGTTTTAAAAACTTAATGCTCTTTCAAAACCACAAAGCATAATAGCATAATTAACCAAAGCATAATAAATGTGGTTCATTATCGAAAGCTGATACTCTGAGAAAAATGACAGATTAGAATAACTAAGAGATCTTAAAAATGTTATTATCACTCTCCGCATGCATCAAGTAAAAAATTTAACATCAATTAAGAAAGATTGCTATGAATTTTAATTGCTGGTTCTAAATACTGTACTGTTTGATCTATTTAAATATAAATTCCGTCTGAAATGATGCAAATTAAAAACAAAGCGTCTTTTTAATAAGGTTTTCATGCATTTAATTAGGGGAGTAATTTTCATCATCAATGCTTAGGGGAATTAAATATTTGCAAGAACTAAAAAATTCTCATTACAATGAGAAAGTTAAATCTTCCGGATCAGAGAAAAAAAAACAGGATTATAATTAGAGAAAAAATTTTAGACAGTTTATGTACTCAAAATGTTAAAGAGAGAATTAAAAATTCATTTTTAATTTAATATTTCGAAAATTGAGATACTTTTGAATAATAAATGGGCTCATTAAAAAAAAATTGAAATGCTGTAATTAAGCAGGAAGAAATAAGCATTAAAATTTTGAAGGCATGTATGAAAATCGAATTTAAATTAAAAAGAAAACAGAAATAAGAAGATTAGCGTACAACAAAATATTTTTCATGTGGGAAAAATAACTATTTTTCTGTTTAGTTTTCATAAATATTTACGTGTCATAATGGAGTTTAGACGCATTTTCTTTCTCATTAAAAAGTGGAATTTGACGAAAGTAGAATAGATACAGAAAAATATGATGGATAGAATGCATGCATTGAGAATTTCTTGAAGTTAGTGTTATAACATAATATGTTTACAAAATGTATCTCATTTAATATTAATATGCTCAGTTGAAGCACCTTTTTTCTGGGTTTTGTTCTAAATTCTGTAAATGTCTTTCTTTTTTCTTGGAATACCATTTATCTCATGATTAACTTGTATATCTTTTTATAAAAAAATTTAGAACACTGAGCTAAAACTCTGAAAAAAAGCTGTAACGGCAACTGCTCCTGAAAATATGAATTTTAAGTTTTAATATGGGTCTCCAAAAGTGCCTACAAATAATAGATAGGGGGCTGTATGGAATCCCTTAGGAAGCAGGGGGAAAACCCTATAAATGACTTAATGTAAAAGTTTTGAGAATATAATATGTCATCCAATTTACTGTCATATGACCATCATTTTTAAAAGTAAATAAAATCATATGGAACACCATTGGCATCAAAAGTGCATCTTCATAGTAAAAAACATGAATATTTTATTATTTCTAAAGGACAAATTTTTATAAGATAACGTCTCTTTATGAGAGCATAAGAAAATATACATTACTGAGATTTAAAAAATTCACAGGAGTTATTATAAAAGAAAATTTCTTCCACAATTATAAATTAAAATACTTATGTGTTAAACAATATAACAAAACAATATTCCTGAACTATTATAGTCTACCTTTGCATTGTCTGACAAAATCGAACACTGAAAAATTATTTTTTATGGAGAAAATATGTAATGTATAAGTCAAATTAAACAATTGTATAAAATTAAAAAATATTATTGTAATTAAAAGGAAAAAAAATGAAAATAATGGAGAAAAATTTTTTACTGCTTAAAAATTAGGTATATGATACAATAATTTTTTAAACTGGTGATATTTGTTCGGGATACACAATTGTTTAAAAGTTTTGCAGTGAGGATCACATAGTTTTTCAATGCCTCTCATGATGTGTTTTTTTCTTTACTAGGATCCATCTCCATTGAATAATCGGACAGTACCTTTTTTAATAATTCGTTTAACCTCTAGTAAGTTAAAGAAGTTTTATCTTCTTTACTATTGCTGCTTTCGCTGTAGGCTGGTGTTACATTATTGTCGAATCTTTGTCAATTGTTATTCTCGATTAATTCATTGACTACTTCTTTCATATTTAAAAATCCTCTCCGGCAATTGCTTTTGAAATTTGTATGATTTCTTTGACTTCATTTAAAATTTATCGATATCCTTTTAAATTGTTGACAAGAAGGTCGACGCTTTTTGCAATATACTCAGTAAGAAAAGAAATATACTCAATCGGTATTGGACAAATTAAATACAAACTATTAAGGTAACGCGCATGTGCAAAATAACATTCTCAAATCAGCACTCGACAAAGGTTTACTATTTGTTAGAGCTTTAATTATTATTTTATCTTCTTTTTTGTATATTGATGTACCTTATTTACCATTTATGTATAACTCTAATAAGTCAGCAAGAGTCAATAAAGGGAAGATATTACCACTCGTTATCACTATCCCATTATTTGTCAAATGTTCATCATAAATAGCCGATTTACTGTTGCTCATCAAAACATTTTCTGAATACCGTGTCCGCTATTATGGACGGTATTTTGGAAGTCGCTGTACTAACGAATGTCGATAGCAACGACTTGGATGATGTTCTAACAATGGAAATATTTAGTTCCAGTATAAAAGAGATATTTAAGATCTAATTATTATGTTGATTAGATTTTTAATTGTTGGTCGGAGGAATTTATAGTCATTGATTATATGTATGTAATTAAAAAAAAATTGCTGTAGCGTTTCGCATATATTTGTTCCCCTTTTTACCATTCTTCTATGTAGTATTCTTGTATGTATTAAATAGTTACATATTTTTCAACAAATCTTCAAATAATATCAGAATATTCAAAATAATATTAATTTTAATAATTTTCCTCGAGTAAAATAATTAAACGTTTTGTAATATATATTTTTCAATGCAATTTTCTTCATAACTCATAATTGTTTTAACATATGAAAGTAGCACAAAATAAGAAATGCAATCAAGATATTAAAAGTTGTATAGAAATAAATCTGTAAAGTACATACAATACATATTTTTAATGATTAATCAGATTGTCATTGGTTTTGTGTTGATACATTTTTAATAAGTAATTTGGTTGTTAGTAAAAATGTCTTTTACATACATGATTAATTTGTGGTGCCACTGAACCACGTTGATTATTAACTGGCTCGATCTGTCATTCATGAGACCAAATTGATTATATAAACAATGTTCACATCATTTAATAATGCGCCATTTTGTAGGACCTCTGAAATGGACAAATATTGTTATTCTAAAAAACTATAGAGGGAATATGACTCAATATTTTTCTTATTTTGATTGTTTTGTTCTATTTTCTAATTGTCATGTTCTCTACTCTAAAAAGAATTCTCACACATATAGTATCTAAACTGAAAAAATCTTCTTTTAAACTGTTTAAAACTTACACTATTCATTAATCAACATAGAATTATCAATTGTACGTGAATTTGATACTATAATATTACTGATGAATAAACGTATTCTTTTAAGTAAATTAAAGCTTAATTTTTATACAACAAAATGCAATATAAAATTCAAAATTATTTGATTGAAATACTGCAGATAATCCGATACTGAAACATCATTATAGGAAATTTTTTATATGACAGGGATTGAAATTTACTAAGCTGAAATACTTTATCAAGGGAATTTTTTGAATAAATTAATATTAAACGCAGTTATATAAAAGAATCAAACTATGAGATGGAATATTTTTTAATATACAAAAGTAGATTGAAAAACTTACTTTCGTAATTCATATATGATCACGCATTGACTTTCATTGATGGTAAGCGAAAATAAATATCCGTTGATGATTATCGTAGTTGAGGATTAATTGATTATCATCCTGGATTTCTTCATCGAATAATTTTTATATACGATTTTATTACTTAATCGATTTTTAGATTTACTGAAAACAATTTTTCATGAATATTTTCTTCTCTTATAAGATTTAATAAAGAATTTTGCTTTTCATAATTAGTCTTTATCCTCATCGTTTTGCCACCATATTTGTTTTATACATAATAAATAACTCGTAATAGCTCCATTATATAAACATATACGCAGTAGGTATAATATTTTAAACATGTATACACGCTAGGGAGATAAATTATTGAGCCGAAAAACATTTGAAATTAGGATCAGAAAAATTACAAGCTATTTATAATTGATTTAACTTTCAACGTATTTTTCTTTTGCTTTTAGTTATAGATGTCTAATATTAAAATTGAAATAGAGAAAGGAATTATATACCCTATTTTTAGGACGTTTATTGTTTTAAAATGTTTCGATATGATATTTAAGAAGAATACAGAGTAAAAAATATTTAGATTGATTCATATACATCAATGGAATGATTTATAGCAAAATAATTATTCATTTACAGTGGCCTTTAATCCAACCCAATTGATCATGTATGGGACGTGTTAGGAAGAGTGACTGTAAAATCATATTGTCCTATCATATATTGCAATAGGGGCCTGAATGGCCGAGTGGCTAACGCTCTGACGCTCGGTACCACAGGTTTCGGGTTCGAGTACCGGTGGTGCCATGGATATTTGTAGTGGTTCGGAATCCTCCTTTAATCCGTAGGTCCCGGTCCTAATAGGATCGGGGGCATTGTTACTCCGCGTCCGTGGCTTATCTTCAAGTTACACGCTCCCCCTGGGTAATGCAGAGTGAGTAACGTCTGTGCAGCGCTTGCCATAAGGCATCAAGACCAAGCTGTCTAAGTGTTTGCCAGCTGCATTAGAACAAAAAAATATTGCAATAGTGTCTCTTTATGAGCTCTTACAAGAATAAAATAACCACAAACAATAAAAAATATCAATAAAGCAATCATTGATGTTATTTGACTTGCTTTTCGAACTATTGAAATACATACTACAAGTAGAAGTACATAATATACATAACTACATACTTCGAGTGAAATTTGGTCGCGCAGGTATTAGTCATATTTTCGTACATTTGTTTATTTTCGATATTTTCAATATGAAGATTAGTCTTCTTACAAAACCCTTTTTTAAATTTAGCTTAAAACAGTTAAATAGATTTTATTTTATTAACAATTCTTCATTTGTTACTTATTTTTTATTTGTAAATTATATACATATTTACGTTGTGCGTTGGAATTAAAAAAAAAAAAATTATCTTTGATAAATTACAGGAAGAAATATTGTCATATTCTAGTTGCAAAATAAAAAAAAAAAATAATAAAATATAAAATAAATAAAATATAAAATTTAAAGAAAATTTCTTTTTTTTTTTTTAAGGCAAAGCAAAATAAAAGAATAACCGTGCAATGAAAATATTATATTACTTTGTGAATAACACTTATTAACAATTTAATTTTGAAAAGGAATAATATACTGTTGCTCCTTTTTAAATTAAATTAAATTTTATTTTTATTTTAAACATGTGAACAGGAAAAATTTCAATAATCTTTCTTTCAAATAATACAAATAAAAATTTGCTCCTAAAAACACCATGGGAATTAAAAAGTAGAGTAATATCCATGTAAAAAAAGTATATGTACATATATTTATATATAACAAGTAAAGATAAATTTCTACAGATATAAAAATTCGATTTTTTTTCATTTTTAATATTTCGTTTTTACGAAAATTAATCAAGCACAGATTTTTATATTCTTTACAAAAGAAGCAGACATGAAAAACAAATGCAAAATTTAGAAGATCATTGTCATTTTACAAAAGAGTCATTTTTTTTAAATTTAAAATGCATATTGCTTTTTAAAAAAATATTAAAAAAACATTTATTAAATATTATATTATCTTTCAAAGTTATCTAAGCTGAGGACATTCTAATATTGTTTAGAATGTTGTATTTTACTTATTAAACAACATATCTCAAATATGAATGTTTTATATTAATAGATAATCTTTTTGTTGTTCACATATGGGAAACTACATGTACTAAAACTGTTTGTTTTGATTATGGCTTTTATTATAAGATGCTTAAAATATATTAAAACCTAAGTTATTGAAAAATTTAGAATACATAAATTAAATATTTATAAAAATATATAATAAATAATTATAATAAATGCCTTAAATTTGTATCAAGAAAAAAACTTATTTTAATATGATTATATTAATATGATTTAATAATTTAACATCAATTTTCAAGTTATTCAGTTTCTCAACTATGAATATAACTCAAGTGACTAAGAACTTGGAACGTAATATATGGTTTCAATATTATCTCTATAATAATTCATATATCGACATATATTCAATATTTTTCACAATGGATAACAAAGTTAAATGAAAAAAGGAGTTATATAATATCGTTTATATATCCATTTATATGAGAAATATAACTATTGAATTAATTTGATTAAATTCAAGTAATACATTCTCCCTGAAGTTAGATAAGCCACATTCGCAATTATTATTAAATATTTTTAATCAATAATTAAAAACTTAAATTAAATCTGCAGCACTAATACAATATAGTATACGTGTTAACTATTTTTTAATGTAAATGGCGCCAGCAGCACAAAAATGTAAGGAGGTGTGTCCGCTACGGGGACTCTTAGGTAAGAACAAGGATGATTGTAAGCAACGAAGGTTGGTGATGGCTCTAAAAATGTATATAAATGTTATTAAATATATATATTCAATTTTAAAACGCTGAGAGTCGTTTTATTTAATAAAAAGGAAGAAAAACGCTAACATATGGTAGTATACTATAGTTTTATATTATAAATTTAAAATGTATATTTTAAATGTTTATTTTAAAGTATATCGTTTTCTACACCATATTATAATTACATTACTTAAGTTAGGGAATAAAAGTAGATATATCATTTTTTTAAATAAAATAAAGGGAAATAAATTGCAACAAAAAAAATAAGGTTATTCGGAGATTCACCTTTAATTAATATTTATATTAAATTTTTAAAATTTTTGAAAAGAACAGAGTATAATGTGTTTATTGAATGGTAGATTATATATACTATAGAATATTCTAAAATAAATTTGTTTAATATTAAATACTTTTTCCTAAATAAAGATGATAATATTGTGACCATTTACTCCCAAATATAAATAAAGCACAAGAACAAAAATGTTCAAACCATATACCATCATATTTCTAGATAAAAGGAAGAAAAGGACCTTTTCTTCGCTATAAATACTAAAAAGCGAGCGTCATAATAAACTCTCTCTGTGTTCATTGGAACGAATGTTATTTTCTTCTGTCTGAGAAAAGACCTTATTTTCAATGGAATGTTATTACAAAAATATTGGAATGTCTCGGTTCAAGATTGAAGAGGTATTTCATACGTATTACAAGAAATTGGGTAGTAGGAAATATAGGATTGCAATTTAATAATAGTTATAATACGTTAATAAATAATATGTAAGTAATAGTTAGCTTAAATATGTTATGTTCAAGATTAAACTAAAAATGCAATACTTTATAAAAGTAAATAATTTGTTAATTTATGAATATTAAATTCTACAGTAGAACAGTTATAATTTTGTATAAGAATAAATTTGTGAACTAATTTTAATTGTAGGAACAATATTATACGTCTAAATTAAATGAGTTAATGTAAAAAAAATTGGAAAATTCTAATTAAAAATTGTAGCAATATTTTTTAAAGATTATAGTCCAAAATAAAATTCAATAATTTATAACTTTTGTTATTGTCCAACTGTATCCTACATATATACTATTTAGAAACTTAATATGCTCTATTTAATATGCACTACTTAATATGCACTATTTAAATATCGCACCTTTTATATAGCTTCAATTTTCTTCTTCACAAAGGCAAAGTATTTTTAACGCATGCTCTATTACGTCTCCATTATTGCCAGCCTTAAACTGCAGTATATCTCTAGACAAATATAGGCTTGTTTTTCACAGTCTTTCTATTAAGACATAAAAAAGATGTCTGAGACAGTAAAATAGCTCCATCTAGAGCAGCACCTTTTATATAATTTACATTTTCTGCTTTACAAAGACATGCACTTTCAAATGAATGCTCCATTACGTCTTATTCTTAAAGTCTTAGCGTGCAGCCGTCTATTTCTACATCAATATTGTCTCGGTTTTATAAGAGGTCAAGGTTTATTTACATAGACTTTCTATTTAAGCTATTAGGCTTTTATTTCCTAAAGACAGTTAAGTCAACCCAGTTCATTTTGTGGCAATGTTTGAATGCTGATTTTCAAAATACATTTGGAAGATATTGGCCCTTTATAAAGTACTGCATTTTTTTTTTTGATGAATTTTTGAAATCTTGACTTCCTAAGATTTATTTATAGACATTCTATATAAGACAGAACCATAAAAAGAAGCCCGTGACTCAACTCAGCCGATTTTGTGGAAATGCTTGAATGCCTATTTTTTAAAAATAAATTCGGCGATCTTGGCAGGCCGTAAAGAAGTGCATTTTTTAATGGTTAATTTCCCCAATCTTGGCTACAATTCCAAATATAAAGAATAATATCAAAACAATTATAAACATTTAAAGCTCTGCGTGATGTATTGGTCATCTATTCTTTTTCAATCTCATTTGAATTGAAAACTATTTTCATTTTATTAGTTTATTAGTTTGCGACATTTTAGATGATCGTTAAAAATTGTAATAAAATATTTGTGTTACACTGAATATTTTATCATAAAATATAGTTAGAATAATATTCTACAGTCTACCAGATAAAAATGTCACTTTTCCTTAAAATGAAATGAAATTGGGTTATTCAGAAAATTTTAAATCTACCTTAATAATTGACTTTTACCCCTCATGGGTAATTAAATTTCATTTACACACTGCTTATGTAAGAACCCGAAACTGAACTGAGAATAAAATATTATTAGGCACGGTTAGTATACAGGTTGAACAAAAAAATCTAATTATAAAGTATATCCCGAAAGAACTTGGAAAAAGAAAGAGCTATAGTTATGCAAGAGGAATAACTCTTGATCTAATACAGCCGGCAGTTGTACCCTTGGTGGCGAAATTTGTGAGATTGCCATTAAAGGTCGAAAATGAAAAGCGATATAGTGAAACTTACATCAATTAAATAATACGAAGCTAAATTTGGTTTACATTGATGAGATATCTGTATACATTAAAATGTCTGAGATACAAAAGGTGCAAAGTAAAAAATTCTTTATTCTGAAATAACTTGAGAATAGAGGGAGTTACAGCTATGCAAATGAGATGTCAGTACAATAAAGCGATAAATCGATAAAACACAATAATAGCATCTCCAATTAATATTGAAATTCATTACATAACCATCGGAAACAAAAAGAGATAGAGTCAAATATTCAGTTATAACGTTTTAAAACGTGTGTTAATAAGTATAAATTAATAAGTAGGCCAAACAGCTGATTTTTTTATGTAACCCACAGAAAAAAAATCTAGTGGAGTGAGTGAATTTCTGTGATCATGATGGCCATTTTACAGCACCTCGTACTTATATGTTCATATATATGCCTTATTCCTTTTAAACCTTAATACAAAATAGAGTTCAAATATTTAAAGCAAAGTGTTAATTTGCCTCATTCATATGAATCGAAAGTTGTTTCATGCTAATTAATTGCTGTTCTACAATTTGAAATCGGAAATTTCATTCCATTTATTCTCCTTTTCTATTTTCAATTGCTATATTTTGTACATATCCACTAGAAGTTTTGATATTAGATTGCTCGTAGCTATTTTACTACAGGATTATATCACTTGCGAAGCTAAGGTCACAAATTACTTCAATATAAGAGGACTTTCCAATGTACAATTAATATTAATGTTTTATATTTATTAATAAAACATTAATATACATATATTATATTTAACAGACTATTGTCTGTTTTCAATAATTTCAAAATATGAGACATGATTAAAATACACTGCTTTAAACAATTAAAGGCTATTGTTATTTAAAATAAAAATAGCTGATGAAGGAAATTTTGTCGACTGAATCTTGAAAATTACGTTTTCATGTCAAGATTCATAAGAATCATGAAATAGGAATATTAAATATTAATTCGTTCAAAGTCATCCTTACAATACAATTAGTGATTCAAAGAATGTAATTCAATTATCTGAACCAATTACTATCAATTCTTGCAAATTATTTTTGTCTTCATTTCTATCACTTTCATTTAGTTGGTGTCATTGACATTCAGATATTATACATTGCATATAATTATAACCAGGAATCCTGTAAAGTATGCATGCTAATCAAATTTTAGTTTATTATCCGAAAGTGCATTCAATTTGCATTATGGATTTCAGTTCAAGCAGGTAATAACATTGTTAAATTAATTAATTATAAATGGTATTAATATGAGGAAAAAGATGTCTTTTGTTAACTTTGACATTCCTTAAAATCCTGAACTTAACAAGAAATGCTTTACTGGTTCTGTTGAAGAAGCTATGCTTATTAACTATAAACTCATTTAATATTCAGAAATAATTTTTCTGCATAGTGTTCCTGGTATACATAATTATTTTGATACACATAATTGTCAATTATCAAAATGTTTTAAATCAATCCTACATCAATACTAACAATATAAAAATATGGTATGCATATTTGCATGTCAAAAATACCTCTCAAAATTAAAAGATAGAGGAACGATATTTTAATTAATTATTTTCTCTTTCTTTTGTAATTGAGCTGTCTTTTGAAATTGAGGTAATAATTTTGTGTATTATACCTTATAAAATCATAATTATATATATATCTAATTGATTATTTTACAACATTTTTCTTGGGAATATAGGGAATAAATATCTTCATGAAAGACTGTTAGAAAGTAATGATAAATATACTGCCACATTTTATCTAACAAAGGCTTTTTATAAAAATATCTGTTTCTTACCTTGAAACTTTACAATGTAGCAAAATATTTTGATGTTGACAGCAAATAATGATTCATTTTTTCCTGCTAACTTTAATCTTCTCCTTATACAAGATAAACTTTTATTCTACAATAAAAATTCGGACATTCTCAAGAAAGTTTTGGATTAACAATTATTTCAATATGTGCTAAAACAAGGAATTAAAAAATGAAGTTTAATTTTCTTAATAAGTGAAATGTGTTGCAGTTTTGCTGTTAAGAAATCTATTCTGAAATCAACATGAAAATGTTGAACTGTATTATAAATCTTAATTATTTTGGCCAAAGAAATGCAAATTAATAAGTACTTGCAATAACGTATTCCTTTAAAAATTAAAATAATTTACGATTTTCTAAACAAGCATTTTATCCATTTCTCAATTGATTCCTATAAGATTTATAATTATTACTTCCTCGTGATACCTCATATATAAATAAAATCTTAACATTACATGAAAAAGAATTTAGAATCAGAGAATCGTAATAGCTGAGAAGATAAGATGAGATCAGTCCAATTTTAATGGTAAAAGGAACAGTTGAATCTCCATGCTTTTTGTTTCGTTATTTTAAAATTTATTTAAAATGTATATGAAATGTTTCCCTTACTAAAATGATTTAATTAACTCCATTCACAATTCATTTAATGAAAATACCTTATTTATAGATTATATTAAATAATAAAGACTTCATAATGTTTAATTTTAATTAAGTTATTCAAATAATAAGACAAGAATTTTAGCAAAATTCTAAAAAAATGTTTTTTAAAGTAATTAAGTAATTTATGCATAGAACTAGTCAAGACGATGAGGTTTAATTAAATAAAAATTAAAATGAATATATCATTAAATAACAATTAAAATGAATATTTCATTAAATAACAATTAAAACTCACGTAAAAAATAAATTGTTTTATACGGCACTTCTTTATTACAATCGAAAACTGCAGTATATTTTGGAATATTGAAAAATTCTAGTTCTTTTTTTTAATGTGGGTACTTAAAGTTAAGTTTCTTCTAAATTCATATAGTCGATATTTTGTGGATTCCAAAATTACCAAGGTGCACCGCTAGAATCTATATTTTAAAAGCAGAAAAGTATCCATTCAACCAGCCTACCAACATCAGAACATTTTTCTGGAGTGAACACCAACCTACATTTTTAAGGGGGATAGTTAATTAAATCCCTATAATCTTCCTGCAAAGAGCCTTTAAATAGCGAACAAATCATAGCTGGGCAAATAAAGAATGCAAAAGAAGAATATTTATAACATATTTCTGCATGCACTTCGCTGATTTTCTGTAATGACAAAAATACGTCGATATCCGCCTCAGAATTTGACTTACAAAATATATTAAATATTTATTTTGAACAGCATTTTATTCCAATATTTAGAATTCAAAGAATAAATGCTGCATTCGGATATTCGAAAAATGCCTCGATTCGTCTTTCAGCCTGATTGTCTTTGGATTCTAACGCTCCAGAGCCCAAAAGTGTTTTCTTTTCAATCACGCTCAATTTTTGGAAGACAATTTGATTCTTTTCGGAAAGAAATGCTGTGTCATTAAAAACAACTCATGAAGCGAAGCTTTTTCAGTTTCGTTTCAACAAAAGTCAATACATTTTTTATGACTCCAGGTTCTTCTTAAAATATCTATAGACAGCGTTATTTCGGAAGAATAACAAAAAACTTCAATAGCCATTAAAAAAAAAAAACTTTTCTTCTAAAGCGATCAGAAAGGAAAACTTGCTTCACAGTGGATGGGGTCTTATTTGTGTAGGAGATGCGATGCTATTTGCAGCAGTACGACTACGATTGATGAAACTCAGGGTTACCCCTCAGGCATAAGACGATGCATGAGTTTTTATGACGAATTTCTTTCGGTTTCGAGCAATTTTTTTCCTTTCCCAAGTTGCTGACCCTACTTCCATTTTAAAACCAGGGAATATTTCCTTTCGAGAATTGCTTCCGTGCTTACTTCTCATATTTGCGACAGATCTTTTATTTTAAAAGACGGCTATACACGAAACATCGAAATTTATGCATGAATATATTTAGACTAATGCAAAGTTCCTCTATTTTGGACTTTAATAGGGCAAAAGAGGCAGGGCTGCCTCTATTGTTGTAAAAAAAGTCAATAAATTTTAGAAAAACGAATTCCATCGTTTTTAATAATAATAATTTAAATTATATAAAGTAAAATAATTAAATAATTTAATAGTTTCATATTTATTTTATAATATTTATTTTTTATAATATTTGTTTATATATTGTTTTTACTATATATTTTTGTTTATTTTTATAATATTTGTTTTATATATTTATTTTTTTTATTTAAGAATCTAAAACTTATGCATCGAAATAAAAGCTCATGCATCATGGAAATATAATTAAATTTCATAGTGTACATACACTATGAAATATTTTAGGTACTATTTCTGAATAAAACTTTTCCATTAATTTTAATTTATTTTTACTTATCTTTTTTTCCTTCTTTATAATTTTTGCCACTATTGATAATGCATAAAAAATAAGTTAATTAAAAATGTTAGCTTATAACAATCATGAGTTATATTCTTTCATTACGAAGTTATAACTATTTTTTACCAAAAAAATATTGTAAGACTAACGGCCCTTAAAAATTTTTATTTTTAAAAATATAACATATGCTTAAATTATAATTGCTTACGGCAGATTAACTTTAAAAAAATTTTATGCTGAAATACCTGGAAATGATCAATCATGTTAAAAGTAGTAAAAAATTAATTTTATTTGAACAGATATTCCAGAAAATATAATAAAATAATAAAAAGTCAAGAACGAGTTATCAAAATCGGATGGAATTTGGAAGATGTGATGTTTATGTAAAGAAAAGAAATTAATGCAGTTTCAGAGGAACTGAATACGTAACTCAGGAAATACGATTACACCTAGCGAAACATTAAATAATGTGTTGGTCCATCTCTGCCCTTATGAAATCTTATTCGGCTTGGAATTAATTCATACTATAGAGTTGACGAATACCCCTGCACTGGATTTCACTCAAGTGTTGAGTTCGGTAGAAGAGATCATTCCGCCCACACCTAGTATTTTCGTTTAACCCTCGGATGTCTTCTTTTTTTTGGTAGACTCAGATAATTGTTGCTACTTCCTTCCTTTCTTCTTCCTTTTTCCCTTTCCTAATTTTTTTCTGTCCCCATCTTCATTCATTAATTCACCCACACCATTCCCAAATTGTAAAGTGACATCTCAGCTCTAGACACAATGGTATGGTGTGGTGTAGTAGTAATAGTAGTATAAAGCTGTATTTTTAAACATGCCAAATTCCCTGGCTTTCTACAGGGAATAGATCTGGCGATCTATTTGGCCAGATAAGCGATTTACAAGTACGAAGGCAATCAGTAAAAAATGATTGCTATATATGGTTGGGTATTATTTTGTTAAAATGTAAGCTAGAATTCTGTAAAAAGAAAGACAACACTACGGTGGTTAGAATATTATCAATTTACCGCCAATTTGTAAGGTTTACACGGAGAATTGTTAATGATTCTTATTAGGATTGATGATTCTTATTAAACTTGAATTTTGACCCATGCATGTTAAACTTAACAATAGCTTCAAATTTTCTGAAATGGATTGAAGTAATTTGATGCAGGGTTATTACTTCAAGAATGCACTTGAAACAAATGATATATATAATAAAGCGACATAGTAATGAGCATAGCATAACGCTAAATATTTAGTGTTTTTATAAAAGCATAGGTTTACGTAGAAACGTCTTCGTAGCATAGAGAAATCTAACAAAAAGCAAAAAAGTAAACTAAATTTGTTAATTTTCAACTCGTTTTATTATTTATAAAAAATTAATTATTATTAATAATTAAATTAAATTTTGAATTACATAAAATTAATAAGTAAATTAACTTAAAAAAATAAATTAATTAAATTTGTTAATTTTCAACTCGTTTTATTATTTATAAAAAAAACAATTATTATTAATAATTAAATAAAATTTGGAATTATATAAAATTAATAAAACGAGTTGAAAATTAACAAATTTAATTTACCTTTTGATTTTTTGTTACTTGAAATATTTATTATTATTTATTTTGATTTTATATTTCTTGCGTAGTTTTTTTAAAAAAAATTATATTGGAAGAAGAGAGTTTAAGGAATTGAGAAAATTTTATTTGAAATACTTGTTAAGCAGAAGCAGTGAATATTTTGATCCGCCTTAACAACTTCGTTTTTCATTATTTATATGAAAACTAATTTGGCCCAGCGGTAGGAGTTTTTAAAGTAGTTTAAAGAATGCTGAAGTGAATCTCACTGATCTTTTTTTGTTATGGTTGCAGAATTTTCTTTGTGTTTGTGTCCATCATTCATAATAAATGAATATTCCTCTTTTTAATATTTATTATTATTTATTAATATTTATTTTGATTTTTGTTACCTTTTTGTTTTGTTAAGATGTTCCAACATAAACCAATGCGTTTTATAAAAAGCACTAAATATTTAGCGTCATGCTATGTTTATCATTATGCCCCTTTATTATATATTCATCATTTGTTCATTACAAATAAATTCAAAATTTAATTTAATCAATAATTAAATAATTAATGTTGTTTTCATATAAAATAATAAAACAAGTAGAAAATTAACAAATTTAATTTACCCTTTTTGTTTTTGCCATATTTTCTATGCTACGAAATAATTAAATTAAATTGATTAAATTTTGTAAAATAATTTTATCAGAAAATAATTTCAGTCAGATAAATTAATTGCATGAACTATTTTATTTATTTTTATTTTGTAGTGTCTATATCTTCCAAATACAGATCTGAAAAAAACCAAAAATTATAAAAAACATATAGAAAAACTTATAATATTAGAACAGCATCTTTATTTTGTCACTGACAACGAAAAAATGCGATAATTATTTCCAGAACTTTTTTCCGCCATTTTTTTGCACTGCTTTTAAAGAATTCCAATAAAATAAGTTGCTCCTTTGAAGTTTCTTCCAATAAGCTAATTCAACTAAAAGAATTTAGTAAAACTTCTGTTTACTAGAGCACAAAATATGTATGGCTTTTTATGAAAATACCATTCAATTATTTAATAATCTTTCTAGAGAGCCTTTGGTTTGGAATTTATTTAATGAGAACAATATTTTTCTCATGTTTTTGCTTGTTTCTGAGAAAAAGGATATTTATAGGTTAGTAAAAAAAAAAGTACTACCTTTTCTGGAATAGTTAAGAAAATTTAATCGGGTTCACACTGTTAGTAATCATAATTTTTTTCCCAGAAAACTTTAGATGTAAAAAAATATTATGTGCATTAACTTAAGAGCAATAGCAGGTAAATGTTGTAATGCAAAGTTCTGTTGTATAAAAAAGTAGTATTTCTTTTTTTATTGATTACTATTGATAAAAAAAATAAGCAAAAAAAAAAAAATTCCTAGTCAATATTGAAGAAAAATAATGATAAAGATAACAGTAGGAAGAATACTAAAATGCGTATAAGCTATTCTTTCATTTGGAATATTATACTATACTTCTTTAAGAACAAGATTGTTGAAATATTTATATTCAAATTCAGTTTAATTAAAATGCTATTGTGAAAGAAGAAAATAGGGAATATTATACTATACTTCCTTAACAACAAGATTGTTCAAATATTTTTATTCTACTTAAGTTTAATTCAATTGCTATTGGGAAAAAAAAAGAAAATAGGGTTAATTATGAATGGCCCAAGTTATGTAACAATTATTTATTGTATTTTAGTTACATAATGACAAACATCAAAAGTTAATAACAGAATGAAAAAACAGGACCGTTCTTGGTCATTACTGAGGAAGTTCAGTCAGCATAAAGAGGGCGCTGCTGAAGTCCTGCATTATGTGTTGCCAGACATGCGAAAGGAGCAGTTACAATCTCCTCGTCTGGCTTCACCGACTTCCCGGCATGAAGCCGGAATTGAAAGACATTGCAGCTTCTGCAATAGCAATTTAAGCTTTTAGCTTATTAGATATCTGGGCAAGGGTACTTATCTTTGAAGCGCACTGAAGTTTTTTTATCTGTGCGTA
The DNA here is from genome assembly GCA_021605095.1 of Caerostris extrusa. NCBI lineage: Eukaryota > Metazoa > Arthropoda > Arachnida > Araneae > Araneidae > Caerostris > Caerostris extrusa. The sequence continues at coordinate 122,692 of BPLR01019179.1, read as the reverse complement.
ACTCCTCAGACTGTTTTGGTGGACGGCCTTTCTGTCTCAAAACTAGTAAATTTTCACTGTCTCTGAAAGGATCTGTGCAGAAGTGTGGATGCGGTCGAGTTTTGCGTGAGCTATCTTTCTGGTGTCGTCGTTTAAAAAAGTTCCAGTATGGGATTATAAGTTTATGCAATTTTCGTTTTTTCAGTACTTTCAGATTGAGGAATGACCATTCTAACATAGTAGAGAGTTTTTTTAAAATTATATTGGAACAAAGAGTTTAAGGAATTGATAATTTTTTTCAAATACTTGTTAAGAACGAACAGTGAATATTTTTATCCGCCTTTATCAACTTTGTTTTCATTATTTATATGAAAACTTTCTTTGTATTAGTAATTTGTCCCAGCGGTTGGAGTTTTTAAAGTAGTTTAAAGAAATGCTGAAGTGAATTTCACTGATCTTTTTGTTATGGTTGCAGAGTTTTTCTTTGTGTTTGTGTCCAACATTCATAATAAATGAATATTCCTCCTTTATTGTTAAATAAAAATATTTTTAATAATTTATATATTTATATATTTTTATAAATTTTTAACATTTGTCGTCTTACATTTATACATTTTCATGTGAGAAGCATACTTTTAATAAAAAAACTATTACAATGCATAGAGAAAAAAAGGAAGGTTCTCCATCGAGTGAAATAGAAGGGATATTACTGAAAAATGTTTAATAAATCTATTCATCCTCAGAACTTTTAAATTATAGTTGTCATCTAACCCTTATACTTCAGAACATGTTCATGGGCAATATAATTCTAACAACAAATAGAGAAAAGGAATGTTTCCTAATAGAACTGAAGAGAAAAATGAAAAATTTTCTAATAAATCCAGTCACTACTGGAATTTGAGAGCATTGGATAAAATCTGACAAATGTCTTAGAATTGCATCTCGTTTATAAATCTATTTATCCTCAGAACTTTTAAATTATAGTTTCCCTCTTTCTGAAGTATAAGTGTTAGGTGACAACATTTTCTGATGTTCGTGTGCAATGTAATTTTAATAAAATAATTTTTTCAACAAATAGAGAAAAGGAATGTTCTCCAATAGAACTAAAGCGAAAATGAAAAATTTTCTAATAAATCCAGTCATTCCTAGAATTTTCTTACTATGGACAAAACCTAACAAAAGTCTTATGATTAAATCTCATGGGAAATCTAATTTTTTTTAAAAAAACTAGAAACTTGTGCAACTTTAAACCATACAATAAAATGCAACCAGGAAAAACATATTAACACAGGATGGAAATCCACAGGATGGAGTTTTTCTATCACAATACATTATTAAAATGCTGCCACTACGTATTACATAATCGCTAAGTACTTTAATGCATTTCTACTTTCTTTCTGTAGTGGTGTTTCGTTTCCCTAAAAGGCTTGCTCGTATAGGGAATTCATTTGCTGCAAGCGTCACGTTTCGAAATATGATGGGGGTAACTTTATGAGATTTTCTAAGAGTCCCACATTTTTCACTTTCTTCTAAGATACTGCCTCCCTGATTCGCCAGTATTTCTGAGTATTGAGTAAACAACGGTATTTTGTTCGGTCTAGACTGCTATCTATTGTAAGATGATTACTTGAAAAGCAATGGAAAGATAAAAAATTAATAGTTTGTTTGCGAATATTTTCGATAACGAAAAAAGAACATTTGAACAATGAAGAATAGATGAATTCTATTTTGAACTTTTAGGGAAAGTGGAATGTCTTAATTATAAATGTAAAATAATTTTGGGTTATACTTTTTCTTATTATTATACATAAAGCTATATTTATTATAATTTATTTAAACACTTTCTTCTCTAGCCTTTACAGTTATCTACCGTCATTAGTTATGAATTATTCAATTATTTTTCAATGTATATTTTGAATGAACTTATTGATATGTAATTAAAAAAAAAGGTTAAAATATTCTATCTTATAGAAAATTATAGACATAAATAAAAATTCTAAATTTAATTTCCTATTCGTGGAATCTTTAAATAATAAAATAATTAAATAAATTAAATAATTAAAATAATTAATTAAATAATCTTTTATAATATAAATTTTAACGAAAATTTCATGTTTGTATGCCGTCAATAGTAAAGCACCTAACACACTACAGTTATTCATATTTTGAGGGTAGGGGGTTTCTGGATTTTCTCCTATATGACAAGCAAATGTGGGGTAGTTACTCCTAAAAGTCTTTCTTAAAGGTAATGTGCTTCCATAATAGGCCGCCGATGGACTTGTTCAGTGTATTCATAAATGGAACACTCATTAAAATTGGGCTAATATTTAATCGGTGTGTTCTTGTTATTTGCAAGTCAATACTATGTGTGCCAAATTAAAAAAAAGCAGCACTGGCTTTATAAATAGCATTAAATACAATTTAATGGAAAATTTATATTTATCATCATCATAATACACTCATGTAAAATACTTATGTATACACATATTCTGCTACTGAAAACATTCAAATAATGAGATTTAAATTAATATGAAAAAGTTATTAAAAATACTTTAAATCCAAAACACATCTCAGTTTATTTATTTAAAACTTTCTTTGCATTTCATCAACATAATAAAAATAAATTGAATTTTTTAAAGAAAAGCTTTAAATAAATTTATGCAATTATATTAAATATTCTTAAAATACAAATATTATTTCTAAAGATGTTTTCTTTATTTATCTATGTATATGTAAAGTAAAAAACTATTATGTACAGAGAAAAGGATAATGCCATCTCTTTGAAATTACGTCATTTAGAGTTAATTAAAAATGTTTTTTGAATAAATGCTTTTAAGAAAATAATGCAGAAATTTCACTCCTTATTAAAATTTTTTTTGTGCAAGACAGTTTTTTTTTAATGAAATACATTATATAAATAAATAAAAATGGAATTGTAAATGTTGATGGATAGTGATTTATTTTTATTATATGAATTAGTGAATGCCAATATATATATTTTTAGTAGGTAATTTACTTCTAAAGAAAAAGAATATTAGTTAAAATGTCTGGATACAAAGAGAATAGAAATGTTGGAAGTAGAGAATAGTTAATGCCCAAAGCTATATTTAGCATCAGTTGAACTTCTAAAAGACTTTTGCATAACTAACTATAAAAGTACTTTTTTAGAAAATACTTTTGTGAATTTTTAAAATTAGAAATTTAGAGGCATAAAGAGTTGCATTATTGATGTTTATATATCTATATCTCTCTCGATATATATGCGAATAAATTTATGCTTCGCTTAATAAAATGTTTACGGGATATTTCAGGTCAAAATATTTGAATTGATGACAATATTTTTCCACTGTGAATATCGGTACTTTAGTAGTGAATGAGAATAGAGACAGATAGAAAACTGTGAAAAAATTGGAGCTGAAATTCACAAAATACTTCTTTTTAAGTTCCAAAAATAAACATCTCTCAGCTCTTCAATGGAGTGAAGCATGAATAGTATTAGTGCAGCAGAACACTAACTTTGCCTGATTAAATGATTAAAGGCAAATGTATGACATAAATTGGATCATTTGATCTTTGTAGATTTAATATGCACCCCTCGTCAGAGGAGATAGACATTATGTAGTTGTGTTAAGTCTTTCCTTGTATATTTATTAGGAGATGGTATATTGGTGAACTAGGAAATGTTTAGGTAAATGCTGTTTTCTTTTCCTTTTATATTTATTATATATTGAATTGTAATTTATTTATCATGAAAGATGAAAAAATATATAAAACTTGAGGAAAATTATTTATTTTTAATATTTAAATTAACCTATCGAATTTCATAAAATATATTTTTAGAAAATATTACTATTATAGCCTGATTTTAGAGAAAATCAGTTTAGTTGGAATAAAAATCTTCTTAAACAAATACAAACTTTAGGAAAATTATTTAATTTAAATATTTAAATAAACCTACTGTATTTCATAAAATAGATTTTTATAAAATGTGTGTTATTATAGTCTGATTTTTAGAGAAAATCAGATTTAGTTGGAATAAATTTTTCTTAAACGAATACATATTTTAAAACGATATTTATATTCTTCCTTTTGCTATTTTTTTCTTGCAGAGTGGGTTATATATAATAATTGTTGTTTGGTTAGTAACCGAATCTTTAAATAATGCCTTATTATTTAAAAAAATTCAAACAAAACTGATTAAAGTGATGAAACTGATTAAACTGATTAAACAAAACTGATTAAACAAAACTGATTAAAGAAATGTGCCTTCTAAATTTACTACGAAAATCATACATCTCACTATATTTCATTCTATGTCCTATCTGTTGATTGGTCAGTAATCGAATTTTTAATAATTCGATATTTAAAAAAAAAATCAAATAAGAGTAGAAGCGAATCACACATTTATTACTTTCAATAGCTCTATTGTACATAAAAACTCATTAAAGAAATATCATGTCTTCCAAATTTACTACGAAAAGCATATATCTTTGTTTCATTTGATTCTATGTCCTACTTTATAAACAATATGTTATTTACAATAAATAACACACACAAAATGGAAGAATTCCATTTCATTCTATTAATACTTAACTAATGGTAAAATATTACTCTTAATGTTTAAATAAAGAGCATCGAAACGTAAACTCGTTTATACCCAACTGCATTTAGAATGATTTTGGAGAAATTCTCTATGTATTGCGCTGTAATTACTCTTATTTACCCTTCTCACTATTTATGGATGGGCTCTTATTTAATGACCCTAGATAGTCAAGTGGAAGTGGTCAGCACTTTCTCTATAGTGTTTGCCGACTGTCAGTGATTATACTAAGTTGAAGCTCTTTCTGAAATGGCATCTATTCCAGAAGCTTTTATCTGCAGGCAGTTCATCTTAATCTGCGTAATACATACCTACTGCTATTTGCTAAATGTATTGCATGTGAGTTTGGCTGTGTGATTATAGGATAAGTATAATTTTTACTCAATGATAAGTGTAAGATTATCGGATAGATCAATCACTTCATTTATACGAATAAAAGAAAAGAAGATTGAATAAAGAAAATGAATAAGGAAGATTTAATGGTTGCCTTGGAAAACAAAGTAATATTTTTTTTGTATATGTCATTAAACAAAGAAAATCGGAGCCATGTATTGTTGCACTATTTCTGTATAGAATATGATATGAAAGAAGAAATATGTTAAAAAGGATTGTAATCCTCTTTCAAAAGGATTTTAATCCTGTTTTAAAAAAATTAATTAAAAAATAAATTCTTTTAAAAGTAAATTTAAAAGGATTTTAATTCTTCTCAAAGGATTTAATTATCTCTCAAGTAAAAAAAGAGTATTATTTCAACTAGAAATAAAATTAAATTTTTATATTAATTAAAACTATGTAATAAAAAGTAGGCTAGAATTCAACTGTTTCCTTAAACTTTTCTATTCATAGGATAAATAAAAAACTTTTAAATCATCAAACTTTCTGATTTATTTAGTTATTAACATTTATAATTATATGTATTTTCTAAAACATTCAGAAAAGAATAAGAAGTATCAAATAGTATCAATAGTAGTAAGAAGTATCTTATTTACTAAGTAACATGAGGCATAAGAATGTAATTATTGAAATTACAGCTTTATTCTACTTACAGAAAGAAAAAAAAATTAGTTTGTGTCTGCCATGAGCATGAATAACCTGCTACAACTAAGTATTGAATAAAAAAAGAAGCTTTCAATGTGTGATTGGGTTATGTTAGCCCATGCTACTTCCACCTGTCGCCAAAGTTTACCCGCATTCTAATTCTCAATAAATATAACTACTCAATATAAATGCCCACTAAGTTTAAGTACTGACTAATAGTATAATAATCTGTAAAGAGCCAGTTATGGACGAAAAATATGGTAAATGAATGGCGTATGGAAGCCTTTTAATATAATACAAATTATAATAAAAAAAAATTAAAATTAAAATTGCATGATGGACACTTCCACTGTCTCTTTAATAAGTAGCTATATTTATATGGCATTCAAGTAACTGAAACATATTGTAGCAATACGCAATATTGTACTTCCTCGAATTCAGTATGAATTGCCACTGATTACAATCATTTTGAATAAGATCTAAGATTATTGAGTTTCGACGTTTTTCTGCAAGTGCGTTAGTAACACGTTAATAACTTCTATTTCGATATAATGCATCTACAAGCATTCATATATTGGGATAACTATTTTAATTTCTTACTTTTTCTTCTTTTACATACGATTCTACATAAGTCATGTTTTTTTTTGTCTTTCCTTGTTATTCAATTAGAATAGTCTCCTTATTTAATTGTAATTACATTCAATCAATTAGATTTACTTATTTTACTAGAGTTTATAGTTGAAGACATTATTTACTTCGCTTTTACTACCCCTCTCTTTACTTATTTAGCAGCAAAAATATCAAATTGATATTATTCATTTGGATTTATTTATTTTCAACTGATAGGCAAATATTTACATACAGAGACTTTTAGTAGTACAAACAATAGATAATGAATTAATTTTTAAATCTAAAATTATATTAACTTAAAATAAAATTTAACTAGATTTTTCTGAGTATTAATGCAACATGTAAGTCAACATTAAGAAGTAAGCACTTCAAAAAAAAATTAGTTTTGAAATATAGATATGTTAATATACAACAGTAATCTTTAGAAGAAGACATTTTTGTATTATACTATAGTTGTTCTTTAAATAAAACCATGTATAATATAAACGATGTGAAAATATATAATGTGAATAAAATGATGCAACTTTGTTACGTACATAGCATTTTTAAGCTTTAATTGTATTATGATTAATTAATCCTTTAATCAAATTAAGAAACAAAAAACAAATTAAATTTCTTAATGAATAGTAAAATTAAAACCATAATTTAAGTATTTAGTATTGCATTTTTCAGGTAAATCTATATTTTCAGATAAATACTTAATGTTAATAATAATTAATAATAATAATAGATAATTAATTATTTTTAGATAAATAATGTCTTTTTTATGATCTTAAAATTATGTTCGAAAGTATTTTACTTAACAATTAAACGATTAAAATTTATTGTTTAATCAGTGAAGTAATAAAATCTTCGAAAATATATAACAAATTTAACTTCGAAACACAGATATGTTAATATACAACAACATTTTTTAGAAAAAAAGATTTTGCATTATTGTTCTTTTCTACATAATACCATGCATAATGTAAACGATGTGAAAATGTATGCTGTAAATAAAGTGATGCATCTTTTGTTACACATTTATAATATTTTTAATCATTAATTGTAATATTATTAGTTATTCATATAATCAAATTAAAAAAAAACACAAATTAACTTCAAAATTTAAATTCCTTAATGAATAATGAAATTAAAACCTTAATTTAAGTATTTAATATTGCATTTTTCGGGGTAATCTATATTTTTAGACAAATAATTGGTTCAAAACAAGTGCCTATTTTATGATCTTAAAATTATGTTCGAAAGTATTTTAATTAACAAATAAGCAATTAAAGTTCGCTGTCTGATCAGTAAAGTTAGAAAATCTAATAATGAAATGATTGGAAAAGATTCTGAAAGTTTTACTCTGTTTATAACATAAGCATTTCAACCAGCCTGGAGGATTTGAACTTTCGCATTTGTGACAGCACTTGCTTATTAGATATGAAATTTCAAGCATCATTAAAGATTAAAAACAACGTGATTATCCAGAAATAATCATCTCACTTCTTAACTTTTGCTATCAAATTTCAAATCGCCCGGCTTCGTTGAAGTTATATTACCTTTAAATTAGCCATAATAGAGTGAGATAAAGAAAAAGATCTCAACTTTTGGGGAAACCGGGGCGCAGAACAACGAAAATTTACATCAAATTGGTTGCTATGGCAATTGGGTAATGAGCTTGTTATTTGTAATAATCTTGCGTTAACAAACGCTCTCCTCGTTTTTCATCTTCCTTCTTTTTATGGGAAATAAATGTCTGAAAACAAATTAAGCTAATCTAATACGCGTATGCAAATGATACGACCAGTAAATTTTATACGAATAAAGAAATCATTTTGTGCTGATTTTGGTTCGTGCTGGTTCTGATTCTTCTTTTTCTGTGCTGGTTCTGATTTAGTAAGGTAAATAAAGAAAGAAGAACTCGTTTGCATATTCCAGGAAGAATTTTGCGAATATCTATTGACAAATGCCTTTTAATCTCCAATTACTTTTATAAAGTGATGGTTTTCTTGTTCATTTTTAAGACTTTTTGTTAATTTTCAGAAATGCATTTTAGAATTTAAGTACTTGTTAAACCATGTGCTTAATGTTACTAAGGAATGTGTTTTAATGCATCATTACGATAAAAAAAATGAAGCAATTGCAACTTTAAAATGTAATCAAAGCAATTGAATTCAACTAAAGATGATCAGAGATGGGGAATATGAGTCTGGAGCAAGAAGTCGAGTATTTTTGAAAGAGTCGGGAGTCAGGAGTCGATTTGAAAATCTGACCCAGGACTCCTTTATAAAAATATTTTTTGTTTTTTAAAAATTCTAGCATTTAATATTAAAATAAAACGTTAAGGAGGCAATTAAACTATTTAGCTGGTTTAATAAGCTGCATAATTTTAAAACTATTCTATAATACTTTGGTACCTATTAATTTGGTATTGATATTTTTATAGGATATACACATTTTTGTAATCAAATTTAGAGTACAAGAATGAATTTTAAGTTAGGCAAATACTACAATTTTAAAGTTGTAAGAAATACTTTGTTATGAAAAACTGCTTTCATAAATAAAGGAGTTCAAAAAGTCGTTGTATTTATTTTACAAATCCTTTTAAATCCATTAGTAAATATCATACATAAAATTACTGAAAAGAGTCAGGAGTCGGTATAAAAAATCTGACCAGAAGTTGGATTTTTTTGGCTGACTACTACACCTGAAGATAATGTGAAAGAGATCAGTATTATCTGTACTTCAATCGCAAATTTTGTTTATGGCATTTATTGTATAGTTATAATTATGTAATAAATTATAATTTTTGTCAATTTGATAACTGAATAAAAGTCCATCTATTTCTTTTTAGCCTATTTCTGTAAAATAATGTTTCAAAACGTTTCTGAAGTTTGTAATAATAGCCATTTCTTTATGATTTTCGATGGAGTGGTAGATAGCATTGTAATTACAAGGATAATATATCCATGGTAATTGACCAATGCCATCAATTCCTCAGCTTTTATCTGTGATGAACTATGTTGTGAGTATTTTTAGCTGTTTCATTCTCATTACTGTTGATAACATTTGTTTTTCATCCTAACCGTCACTATTCACAGTGATCCATACAAAATCTATGATTCAATCAATAAATTCAGTAAATAAAACGCAACAGAGTCATTTAGTAATGAAATAAGAAAAATTTATTAGCCATTCTTTATATGTATACACACAACATTTACCATTATGCCCAACTTAATGAAGAAATTTATTTGCTAGTTTGTTTGCTGATAAATATTTTTTTATTCTTTTTATATAATAATTTTTTTCTACTCAAACACAGCATAATACTTTTCAGGAAAAAAAATAATATAACGCATAAAAAATATTGATGCTCTAACCTTTTATATACTTTTATCTAATTCATTTGACTTTTTTCAATGAAATTTTAATCTCCAGATACCATTAACGTCTTTTATTACTTCAGAATAATCATTTATGACACCATAAATGTTAAGTTCTTTCATCCTGTCGCAATCGATATTTGGAAATTTTACGTTGATGAAAATAATAAAGAAGATACACTGAACTCTAAACTTGAGATTATAAGTTGAGAGTTCAATGTATCTTTTTTATTATTCTTTAATATTCTTGAGTTCTATCAGCTGACAAAGTTGATTATTTATAAATATTTAGTTCTTTCATAACGTTTCCTATTTTCTGAGTTAGTATTCCACATTAAAAGTCCAGAGCGGCCTTTGACAATATATAGGTATTTGGAACTGAGAAAACATAACTCGTAACTTAACAAGTAAATAAAAAAACGATAAACCGGGAATGGGCATGGTAAATCCATAAACTGTAAGTTCCTTTCGTCAGACTTGAGGAAGAAGGAAAACGGATGCAAACTCCCCAGATGACCCTCTGTGGGGTTCTTTTCAAACTAAGGTAGCAAAATGTAAGTACAGTGTGGCAGGTCTCCTTGTGCTACATAGTGTTGTGTTTTTCTAATGCCAAAGGTAAACCTAAATAAACAAAATCATCAATATAAAAAAAGACCTAATCGAATGTGGAAAACTTTCAACACATTGCCAGCAATTACTCTAATTAATAAATCTTGCATTATAAAAATCGCCATTATCCTTTTTTCCTTTTTTGACCTGACAGATTCGCATTAACTGCAGAAGCTTGTGATTTTATAGAAACTACACACACATGAAATAAGGAAAACAATAACAGTTAAATAAAAATTTATATTTCTGAATATTCTAGTTTACAAAAAATACAAATTACAAAAATTAGCAACCATTTAGCAATGAAGGGACCACTAAACATGAAAGTTTTAAATCAATATCAATTGAAAAATGTTGAATTATGTTGTTAGTACATATTAACATATTAACTACTGCTACATCTATTGGAATTGTACAAATAAATTTAGAAATATATATGTATATAGATGTTACAATTCATTCCCGGTATTCACATCCATAAATATCAAATTAGCTTTTATCATACATAATTATTTCTTTCAATGAAGTGAAGTGCTTAATTCAATAAACCCAAAAGATCACTGCAGTTCCTTTATGGTTGGCTGATGTAGATGGCTCACATGCATTGTGCACTGCGTTCAACCAGGTAAAGAATTTTTGTAGTAGTTACTGCACGGTGGGTCAGCGAACAGACTGGTTGTCCTGGAGGAGAATTCTTTTGACACTTAATAGCTTGACTTTTTCTTCCACTAGTAGAGCTTACGGCACATCACGCAGATGAAATTGTTTTTCTTTTGGAGTATCCATTGAGTGAAATTGTTTTCTTCTCTACTGACTTGTTTTTCACTGCCACTCATTTACCCTCTTATATTTTCAAAGTCGTCTTTATATAATAAGAAGAGTTAAATATGTACTTCCTTCTTTATATAATTATTAGTCCGTGGATTTTCGTTTTTTAATTTACTCCGCACCTCTATTGATCAAGACAGGGAAGAACTATCATCTTAAAACCTAAAATTGACTTCCTTTCGTCACAGCCCTTTCTCAATGTATAATTGAAATCCAGCAGTGTGAGAGTGTGATTAACATGGTGCCATGAAAACAAAACCGTTTTTTATGATCACTTGGTAAGCTGCATATTAAAGATACTTGACATATCTCAATTTTGAGTGTGGTTCAATTGTAACACTCTTTACTTTTCACAAGGAATGATTGACAGGAGGTATCCTTATTTTTAGATAATTGGATTCAGAAAGACCTCATACCAATTGTAGCTGTTGGATTAAGCCTCTCTTTCTTTTATTATGCATCCCATACCTTTGATATATTTCTATGGACTATACAATTTGTCTTAGAAAAGCAATATTTGAATGAAACAGATAGAACCTCTGAAGAATTTTGTTTCCCTAATGACAAAGAACAAATCTCAATGGACAATTTTCTTTTTTTCTTTTTTTACAAGAATAATGCAAATTATCATAATTCTATAATGTTTAGGCTTATATATATATATATATATATATATATATATATATATATGTATATAGTTTAAAAATGTAATGCAAAAGATAATTTAAACAAGAAATTTATATTCGAACAATATGCCGACACGATAGTACCACTGTGTCTATTATATATCTACTGTTTTTGTGGCTAATGAACTCTAATCAAAGTGCCTGGAAATCGAAGACACCAAGAACAGCATATTTTATATTTACTTTATTTAGCTTTATATCTAATAATGATATACGGACATTTGAAAGTATAAAATAATTTATCTAACTACATATTAGCAAAATGCACAATTAATGTAAAATTATCTATCACATTAAAAGCTAACTGAAAAAGAAGGAGAATTTGATAAATCCATACTAGAGTCAAATTCTATGTAATAATTGCTTTAACCGAAAAAACATACAATTAACAATATAATCGTAATTCATTTTTAACATTTAATTAAACAATGATTTCCGGAAACGTATAGAATACTCTATATTCTAAAAACAAACAAACATTATGTGATATTAAAGAATATAATATGTATCTCTTTTCATTGCCCATAATGATTGAAAAGCAAACCCAAAAATAAACAATTGCACCTAGTGCGATTCTCAGCACATCATCAAATACACTTGATTGATCATCGATTCTCCATGACTGTCTTAGCCAGATTAGGGTATGGATATTTGATATTCTCCGTCTAATATTTCATCCACCTAGCACTCCTTCACTTTGAGAGTGAGACCATTCCATGCAATCAGGAATGGAGTTTCATGCAACAAAGAAAAGAATATAAATGAAATTCATATCTTTTTCTGACCAATATTTGTTTAATATTTTCAGCGACGATTTTATTAAAACGAAGATGGAAATTTTATTTAATTTTCTCTTTGTTTTATTACTTTTAAGTCATTGTTTCGACATCAATTCACAGAGGAAGAAAAATAAATAAATAAATGTACGTAAAAATAACTTTTATATATGCAGTTTTTTACATATTCATGATAAATTACAAATAAAGCTTTTCATTGGTGTATAACTGTTTGATGTAATTTTCACAAATAGTGAGCAAGGCAATTCTATTCAATTAAATTAACAAATCACTTTTTGTCATGTTGTATTGAATAACAAAAATCATTCAATATGACATGACAAAAACTGACAATATGGCAAGACAGTCATCTTTGAGTTATTTTATTTAGGCCTCTGATTTATACGACATAATCCTGCAATATTTATAAAACCACATTGTTATAAATAAAATTTTTGAGTTGACACTATAATATTTTTTGCTATCATTGTTATAGGAATTTATAGTAAATAATACTTCAATAGATGCTAATTTTTTCAGTTGGAATAATTTGGATTTAGAAAAATAAATAATAAAAGTAACGTTCACAATTATACCAATGTGGGTAAGGGATAATGAAACGGTAAAAAAAAAAAGTTTTGAATTTTGAACTACATGGAATTTTGTTTAATCGAATGCACAATGCAAAGTTGAGTAGACAACTCTTGGAAGTATATCTTTCTTGTAAAAGTATCTGAGCTTGATGGCACATATATTGTTGAAATCTCAAAATAGAGATACCTTCTTTTTCAGAAAAACCCTTCATTTATTTTTAAATCAAATAGTTCACTGGTGTTGTTGATATTTTTGCAACTTTATTAATATAAATCATTTATATTTTTTCAAAAAAAAATTTATTTATATATTTAAATACAATTAGAGTTTAACTAAAAGATTAAGAAGAAGTATGTATTGCTAATTCATGAATCTCAGAAATAAGTCATTTTTTTTTTAAGACAGGCGATTTTTCTTTCACAAAAGACTTTATGAACATTTTTATTGTTTAAGCTTAAAACATCATTTAAATTGAAACAGTGTGCCTAGAAAAAAAAGGAAATATTTGTTTCAATTTTTTTTTCATATGCTATGACTGCTACTACACACCACATCACCGTGTCAAGAGCTGAGATGCCCCTACACAGTTTGAGAATGATGTGGGTTAAGTTGAGGGGGTCGAACGATGAATTAAAGAAAATTTTCACAAAATTCAGTTTTGGCGTTATAGAGTCTGAACAACGAGGAAACATATTACAAAAAATGTAGAAAATATCAAAAAAAAAAAAAAAAAAAAAAAAAATAGAATCCAAAAAAAGGGGGGAATATGCTATGAGAAAAATACATGAAAATATAAAAAAAACACTAAGGAAAATTTAGAAAAAAAAATATAAAATAATACAATACAATAAACAGCCATTGAATAATATGTATCGAAAAGCTAAAGGAGTCTCCATCAAAGTAATTAAAGTGCATAGAAAAGGATTATTAGAAAAGAAGTAACAGCTAATATAGAAGAGAAGAATTAGTCGTTATTGACAGATGCTGCAAAACGGAAGTATAATAAGCAGGAAGATCTTAGATCTGTGGAGAAATAATTTAAAAGCAAATGCACATAGCTAAATAATTGGTATTCACATAAAAAATATTAGGAAAGGTGCAATTTAAAAATTGATATGCGTATGGAATAAAATAACAACTACATACTACTTAGCATGTGGCTCATAAGGCACTCACATTATTGTGCCATCTCAGCCTCAGATCTTACTTCTGACCAACTCGACCAACCCGCCTGGTTCCTTTCATTTTCTACCATTTGCCTCCATGTTAACATGGGTCTTCCCTCTCTTCCTTTTATCTTCCGGTGCCTATGTTAATGTTACTGCTGGAATTTAGCTGAAAGTATTCTTAGTATTGGTCAATCCACTTCTACTTTCTTCTTTTGATGTTATTTATTAGAGGTTCTTGCTTTGTTTTAATATAAAGATATAAGCTTGATATTGTTTGTGGTCAATATTATTTTTAAAGTTTTTCAAAAGCGTCTATTTCGCCAACTGCTTTAATTTTATATTTTGCTGTTTGGTTAATTTCTATGTTTCGATTCCATCTAAAAGATAACCATTGAATTAAATATTTTGATTTTTTGCCTTTAACATGAAACTATTTGATCGCCAAACTTTAGTTAACTTTTTAAAACAATGGTGTGCTACTAAAATTCACATGCCTATCTCAGCATCGGTTCCCCTTCTTTTTTAACAATTATTGTTGTAATCTGCCAACATCTTCTTTTTGGCCACTTTCAATTCACCTGCACGGTCAGTTTTCTTATATATTGTCGCTGTTTTGTTTTTGTTTTTATTTATTTTCCATCCTACAATTTCTGCGTACTTTATAAAATAACCATTTGTTTTTAAAATTAGTTTACCCTAAATATACACACATAATATATATATATATATACACGCGTAAATTATTTTATAAAGTAAAATTACATTAAATATACACCATATATGCTGCATATATTATAATTAAAAATAATTTTTGATGGATATTCGGAACATTTATCGAGAATTCCAGAAACTAAATTCATTTAAAATATTAACTACTCTGAAAAGGCAAAAACTGTCTTAATTTAATATCTTACATAAAAGATATAAGAAAGATCTCTGTTTGATGGAATTTTAAGTCTGTTTGACATAACGGATAAAAATATTTCCATGCTCCCAAGATTATAATGAAACTTCTTTACATTTTTTAAAGACGATGTGCCTGCCTAATAATGCTTTGTAAAGATCCGGAGCAGAACATAACTCTTCTCCATTTGAAAAGAATCTATGAAAGAAGCTGTGTGCGCTCAAAAAAAGTTATTTCCGTTAATTCAAAAGAAATAGATTACAGTCCATTAGTCTAGCACGTAGCAATTTGAGTAAGTTTTTCTACGGTACGTGTAGATTCCATTACTTTGATTAGTCACTTAAATGCATTACATCAGGTTACGAAAGCTTTATGACAAGTCACGATCTACTTAATTAATCAGTTTGGAGTTGAAGGAACAGAAGTCAATCTAAGCTCTGTAGGATTATTCATATGTACTGAAGCAAAGATAATTTGACTTTTCTAATTGTTTCATTCACTGGGTTCAAGAGTGTTCCGTTTGGACAACTTTTTGTTATTGCTTTATCCAGGACTTTTGTATTTAGATAAGGATGTTGATATATATACACAATTACACTTCATCAACATAATGAATATGTTATTTTAAGTAAATTAAAGAGTTGTTGTTTTAAGGAGGAAAATTGTATACTATCAATAAATTCTAAACAACAAATTATTTCTAAACAAGAATAATTTTGTTGATCTATTAAATGTTTCCTTCTTAGTAATTGGTAGTTGATTATGAACATTTGATACATTGTTACAAATAATAGTTAATAAATGTTTGAACAGAACTAGGCTTGAACATTATTTCATCAGTTACTGATCGATAAACCACTGCTATTCATAATAGTATGTTGAAACAGTGCCTTGACCTAATGTTGGACTATTTAAATAAGACATTTCCATTTATTTGTAAATAGTGCATACTAAATCTTTTCACATAATTAACATGCTCAGCCTTGGCGCACCATAGGATATTGCACCAATGAAGAAGAAGTAAAATCAATAGGCTACTCAATTTTTGTTTATGAACAGATATTATACAGTACTTACTATTTAATACTACTGCGACGCACAGGTGAATGTGGTAGAATTGTGAAGTGAATTTTTGTGCATATGTGAAGGGAATTTGTGTCATTTATTATTGATATACAAAAACTAGGGATTTAGAAAAATCAATATGTACTTTATAATTGATAGACATTAAAAAGCCCATTTGGATATTATATGAATTAAAAAGACTTCATTTTTGGAATATTAAAAATTATATAATTAATTTTATTTTGATAATACTAAAAAATAAAGTGGTGTTTTTAAATGATAGATTTAAATGATAGATAGATTTAAATGATTTGTTTCATTAGGTATATATTATTTAAAAAAGAACTTACTGGTTTTGTTAGACTTCGTCTTTGATTAAAACTTCAGTTTTTTCATTATATTCTTAAAAGTATCAAAAGTAAATAACGGTAAAGTAAGCGAGAAATCTCATTGAGACGATGTAAAATAAAAGACTTTGAAGCATCCAAATTATATAAATATATAAGCCTAATATCTAAAACATGTATTCTTAAAAGTATAAAATAAAGTATAAAGCGTAAAGTAAAGTAAAAGTAAAAATATATGGAAAATAAAGTATAAAAGTATCAAATAAAGTATTAAAAGTTCATTATATTCTTGAAAGTATCAAAAGTAAATAACGATAAAGTAAGCAAGAAATAGCATTGCGACAAGATGTAAAATAAAAGACTTCAGAGCATCCAAACTATATAAATATATAAGTCTAATATCTAACAATCAGAAAAGGAGTCAGATGAAAAGTCGAGAGCCATCAATGCATTGCAAATTGCTACGTTTGATTATGGCAAAATAAGTCTCGAATTCCTGCAATAAAAGAAGAAAGTAAATCACAGAGTTCAACCTTCAATGCGCAAATAGCTGCTACATCAAAAAGTAGAACAAAAGAACTAAAAAGTTTAAATAGAAAGAGTCCTCAACAAGCTAAAAGCTGCTGATTTAAACATGGACAAAATATTACATAAATACTTAAAAAAGAATACCGGAGTGCTAAACCTTAGACCTTAACTATCACACGACACTATTCACAAAACTACACAGAACTCACTTTGAAAACAGGCTTAAAAAGGCGGGTCTATTCAGTCACTTCAGAGAAAAAAATGAAAAAAAAAAAAAACACTTCTGGTTGACTAGTCGCAGAACTCTCTCTCTTCCTCACCGAAACTTTAAGAAAACCATTAAACAAACCATTTTATTTTTAAGACAATCCATCAGGAGGGCGGTCAGTTTCCCTCGCTTGTCGTTGAAGTAGACATTTTTCAGCTCGTGGTCTATCACCAATCCTGATGGAACAACTTATAGTATACCGTATTCAGTTTGTAGTTGTTTCGACCTGTCGCTGTCTATTCTTCCCATTATACATGATACCTAATATCAGCTATCAGATTTGAGTGACAGGTTGTTCTCATTAGTACAAACATTAATTGCATGTGATATAATTACCCACAATACAAATCGCCTGCTGTAAAATTTGAGTGATGGGTTTATTATATATTTTCAAATAACATACATTCCTCTCTCCTGGGAGTGAACTCTGGCCTCTGGTCCATGCTCTTCAGGTTCGAATCCTGGCAGTGGCATGGATGTTTGTTAGTGGTTGGGAATTCACGTTAAACTGTAGGTCCCTATCTAATTAGCCTAAAGTGTGCACAAAATGACCGTAGAGCGACAAACCAAACCAAACCCGGAAATGAAATGTCAAATTTCTTCTCGTGAGAATATATATACTTACTTTAATACTTACATTTTCATTATTTATAATACTATAAAATAGTGTTGCCTCAAAATTCACTCACTTTGTATCTATCTCTCTAAGTATATATTTTATTTATCTAGATATATATCAGGAGTGAGTTTTGTATGTTTAATAATTTTTATTATTTTTCATCTTAAGAGTTGCTACAAAATTTAAGTTTAAAATATTCTTCTAAACTAAGATATAGTTTATTTCAAAAACCTACCTGAAGGTAAGAAATTTCAAATACTTGTTCAAAAATCTTATTCAAACAACTTATTGTATTGTTTATTTAAATGGAATTCGAATATCGGTGAATAGCTAGTGATCTAAAGTCAGCCTTCAAAGTTTTACTTAAAAGAAATAAAGATAAATAAAGTTAAGTTATACAAATATTTAAATAACCCATATGCTAAGAGTTTTAAAATCAATTTTTTATATTTTGTTGCTTTGTAATTCAACATGTCCGAAGCAATACTTCTTTGGTAAGAATAGAACGAAGATCTGTATTTCTGAAGATGTGTGAATTTCTTTAGAGAAGTAAAATGTCCTGAAACCGATTCTTCCGCTTTTCTTCGATCGTGTTCTTTAGCAGAAACTGTTCTTTAAATTCCAGGACTTTCTTCCTTTCGCTCTTCAATCACTTTCTTCTAACAGAACAAGAAAAAAAAATAAAATAAAATAAAAAAAAAATAAAATAAAAAAAAAACTCTCACGCTTTAACCAAGAATCCAACTTTTTTTAGTTCTGTAACGCAGATTTTGTTTTCAAATTGCGGAGATATTTTTTTTTTGCCTCGTCTGTATAACACTTTATATGAATAAAAATAATTTCTCTTTTTTTAAAATAAAAACTTTTAGAAAATCCGGTGCGCAAAAAAGTAAGTTAATTTTGCGTGAATTAAATTTACAGTAGCTCATTTGTTAACTTAATTCTTTTCTGCTCTTTTTAGAACAGATAGAAAAAAAAAATTTGAATAATTTTTTCAAAAAAGAATGGAAACTAAGAATATTTCATTCATTTTTTAATATTCTTTTGTTTTAAAAGTTTTTAGCTTTTCCACTTTATAAATGCAAAACGATATAAATCACATATACTTTTTAAATGTAGATTTGATTTTTAAGTTTTTTAATTCTTTTAAAAAGCTCATTGATTTTTGACTTTTTGAATGCATTTGCTTTCCTTTGTTATTAAAATGCATAATTATCACTATTTTTATAATTATAAAATTTACTTTTTAAATGGTAAAGGAAATCTAATAGCGAAAGTTACAATACTTTTTAATACTCTCACATGAGCACAATTTTAATTGTTAAAATTTTAATGATTTCCTTCTCATTCATTATTTTTATAATTGCACAAAAATACGAGGGCAGTTAATTGAAAACTTAATTTAAAAAAAAAAAATTAAACATTGTATACCATTGACCTGTAAGTTTATGATTTTGTTGCCAGTAGTGTGAGAAATGGTTATAGGTGGTAGATGAATACAGAAAATAGATAATTTGTATAGAAACATCACAAAGATGGCTGTGTCTCTGACGAAATCCCTAAACTAAACATAATTTTTAATGAAAATATTAAACGTATTGAAATTCTTCATTAAACGAAAGCGTAGTACAATGATGTGTGCTTCTCACACCAGCAAAGTCTACTAGTGAACATATTGAACATATTTATCTTTGAATAAAAGTGTAATACAATGATATGTGTTTCTCATGCCAGCAAGTGTAGTAGGGAACATATTGAAATTTATCATTGAATGAAATTGTGGTACAATGATGTGTGCTTCTCACACCAGCAAGTCTACTAGTGAACATATTGATCTTTGAATAAAAGCGTAATACAATGATATGTGTTTCTCATGCCAGCAAGTCTAGTAGTGAACATATTGAAATTTATCATTGAATGAAATTGTGGTACAATGATGTGTGCTTCTCACACCAGCAAGTCTACTAGTGAACATATTGATCTTTGAATAAAAGCGTAATACAATGATATGTGTTTCTCATGCCAGCAAGTCTAGTAGTGAACATATTGAAATTTATCATTGAATGAAATTGTGGTACAATGATGTGTGCTTCTCACACCAGCAAGTCTACTAGTGAACATATTGATCTTTGAATAAAAAAGCGTAATACAATGATATGTGTTTCTCATGCCAGCAAGTCTAGTAGTGAACATATTGAAATTTATCATTGAATGAAATTGTGGTACAATGATGTGTGCTTCTCACACCAGCAAGTCTACTAGTGAACATATTGAACATATTTATCTTTGAATAAAAGTGTAATACAATGATATGTGTTTCTCATGTCAGCAAGTGTAGTAGGGAACATATTGAAATTTATCATTGAATGAAATTGTGGTACAATGATGTGTGCTTCTCACACCAGCAAGTTTACTAGTGAACATATTGAAATTCATCATTGAATGAAAGCTTAGTACAATGATGCATGTTTATCACATCAGCAAGTCTAAGAGTGCAAAAGAAAGTTCTCAGATTTTGCCCCTTTGTGAAAGGTACTCCTCATCTTGGCCAAGGACATCGAGTTGCGACGACGGAGAATGCTACCACTGGTGAAGTGTTAAACTTGTACAGGCGATTGTGGATAAAATAACCACAAATGTGCGTTTCATTCAAATGTAGGAATACACCGATAGGTGAATGGTTACAGCCAACTTAAAAATTTTTTCCAGAAAAATTAAGGCACTTTAAAGAAAGATACAGGATATACTGATTTTTAGACTGCCGAACTTATTAGATATGCGGGAGGTTATTTAGAAGAATAATTAACACCTGCTTTCCATTTGCTCAGTAAATTATTTCTAAATAAATAAAAATAAGGTTTTCATCTGATTAACTTTATCATGTCGAAATACTATCTAAATTTAAATTTATTTTTAATTTAAGTTTTTATTTATTTTCATTGTAAAATTATTATTAGTTTTGTATTAATATTCTAGAATTACGTTCATTTATAAAAAATAAAATTGTCCATAAACATTCGCTGTTTGTCACTAGAGAAAACAAAACTCTTCTTACAAGCTTGACTGTTCATTTAAAATGTGGCTATTTCAAATTAAATTGGATAACTCAGTCTGAAGTGCACAATAAAAGCGGGCAAAACTTAATTCAACAGCTGCACTTGTTCTGAGGTCTTCCTGGACCTAATTATATTAGAATTAGTGTAACTTCCGTAAATCCCCCTTGTTAAAGGAAAAGTGTGTCACAACGGGCGTCTCGCACAAAATCATAAAAGCTAGAATTGCAGTTTTGTCAAGCCACCATTAATGCGCAAGTTAACAACATGCCAACTATAAAAAATACACTATATGCAAGTAAATAACGGTTTTGTGTCAATAAGACATCAGGGAACTTGTTCCTGCACCGACGGTAATCACACCTCACACTGCAGGGAAAGGAGTTTGTAATGAACGGAGGCCAACTTCAAGAGTCCAGATGACAATTCTCCCCACTTCAGCCAATAGAGTTACGGGAGACATTAAGGATGAGAAGAAGATTAAAAATGCTGATTAATAATCCCATAAAGAAAAGAATTACGGTTTCAATTCTTCTTCATATATAAAATAAACTTTGAAAATTTAAAAGGAGAAGAGAGAAAATGTCAGAAATTGGAAAATAGAAAAAAATGATTGCCTTGGATGAATGTGATAGACGACAGTCTTCACCATATCACGTCATCTAGACTTCTCACTTTCCCTCCTATTCTTGTGACTACCTTCCAGAAATGAATGGAGTATCTAAATAAGAAAGAATAGCCTGGTGGATATCATCTTCAATTGACAGACCACAACAATTGAGTTCATTGAAGAACTTTTCTCTAGTAATGCATTGCAAAATTTTATTTAAAGAGGGAAAAACTAATTTATTATTTAATATAGGATAATACATCGAATGAATTGTCTTGTATGATTGTTGTATATATATATACATATATAGATATAGAATGCATCATATTTCTTGCAAACTTCCAAAATTCATAATAAAAGAAGTAATGGTGGAAAAAAAAAATTTTGGTTTGCGTAAATATCTGAGGGATATCCACTTTTTTTTCCCCATAAAAGAAATTACAAACATGAAAAAAATCTAACGAAGGCCCTCACACGTCATAATGAAAAAGTTTATGCAAATTAGGCAAACACAAACAGATAATTAAACATATCACAATAACATGGGACTGTGTCTTTATTTGAAATCAAAAATATATACATTATGACTACCATCACAAGATATTAGTATGGCATTTCATTACGTTTATTACACCTGAGTGTAGCAGCTTTGACTGTCCATCGAATGGTGTCTTTTTTATGCTTCATCAAAGTGGTTGGGGGAGACACGGTAAACACATCCGACAACCAAAATCTGCCGGGGTTAAGTCTGGTATTGTGAGAGTGAAAATGTCCAATAAGGTCTTCTTGGCTGGGGCATCATTCTGCATGAAGGGGAAGACAGGTAAAAGCATGTCTTTTTCTGCAATGCAGACAAAATGTGGCTACAAAAAGCTTAACATACAGTTCTGCAGTGGTTGTACGGGTTTTAAAGCTTGATACAGAACAATGCTCTTCAAAAGTACAATCACATGAGGAGAATGCAGCGGTTTGGTCAGGTATTCACTAGGGTTTGAAGCCCAGATACCACTGTTTTACATATTGACGTCTACATACACTGAAAAGTGGGCTTAATCCGTCCATATAACGTTCAGCAACTATTATGAGTCATGTTCCAGTTGTGCCAGCTTCCATGTAGCAAAGTTTAGTCTTTCATCTATATCTAGTTTTAATATGAATTGAATCTCTTGCGGATACAGATCCAAAAATCTGGTAGAATATATTGCTGATAATAATGAAAGATTCCAAAATCTCCGTTATTCTTCCAATTTCACCAGCACTGCTACTCCCTTTGATGTCTCAGATGACATCAATGTGGAGTAAGTGTTCGTGTCCATGACTTTAGCACAAAGATGGTGTTCCACTTCGCCGACGATCCTCCAAACACCTCATTTCCTCAAAACACCGTACTAAAAACTCAGTATCCATTAAATGAAATAGGTTTTTTACACTTTCAGTCCTTTCTCCGTGATGAGCTTTTCGCAAAGCAATATTTTTAGATTTACCAATCTTGTAGAAAAGTTTAACCGCTCGATACGATAAAGATAGCATGGTGCCGGATAAAATGATGGGTCCATTTCCAGCGAAATGTTTTATTGCTAGCCTGATTTTCAAAAATAAATAAATAAATAAATAAAATAAAAAATAAATACATAAAAATAAAAACCTCTCTGTATGACGTTGGAATTTGCATAATTGTTAGTGAATTAACTGTTACATGCTCAGGGCTTATATTCAATATCAAATGTTGTTAATATTTTTTTGTAACAAATATTTTTGTTTGTATTCCTGATTATATTATGTATATAATTTTTTTTTATTGAAGCTTTATTTTTCACCTTTTTTTCATGTGCATGAAGTTTCTTTAATTCATAAATTTCTGGAGTTAAGGGGAATCTGCTGGTTAAAAAATATAAGATTGTGAGGAATTTCTATTGTAAGAATAATTAATTAGGTTTATTGCAGACAACTCGATGTGTGTTTCTGGTATGAGCAGTTCATCTTTTTTGAGATTGTAGATTTGTAAATTTGATTTCTTTTTGGTTGCAGAACAATACATTTCCGACTCTAGTTCAACGAGTGATGTGAAAATCCTTTATATATTATTTTTCTTTAAGTATTTTACGTTATAATGACACATTTATTTTAAATTTTAAGATATACACTTTTTGTGTTTAAATATTATGTTGTTTATGTTGAATGTTTGGCATTATAATTCACAATATAAGAAAATAGTCATCTTTAAACAAGGTTGCACCTAGCATAAAGTATTATTCTTCGAACCGCAATAATGTATTAAGAAAAAAATAAAATTAATTAGATATAATAATTTTTATTAAATAATACTGCTAATATAAGAATTTATTTTTAGAATTCGAATTAAAGTTTCAGAAGAATTAGTTATCTTTTTAAATGTGAAATCAGGAAGTTTATTAAATGCATACCACTTCAACAACACAAAACACTTTTTAAAATCTGATAACTTATCATCATGATCGTTGATCTGAATTCCCCTTCGAATTATTAGGCCCAATAGAACGTGATTCGTATCAACACACTGCTCCCATTTCGGTCACCATAACATTAACCAGAATAACTACGCAATTATTCATCATAATATTCTCGCCAGGCTACCAGCATGTCTCTTCAAAAATTACGGAGCTTTGAACTATCGCCCAAAGCAATCAATGCTAGTCTGTCATGATCCAAAGAAGCATATTGCGTAACGAATCCATTGAAGTGCAAATTTGGGAATGCATTAAACACATCTATTGTATTAATATCAACCGAGAACATGTTGAAATACAGGAATTCTGAATTCGGTAGCTCATTATACGCCACTTAATTCTTCACAAACTAAACAATAACTTTCAGTAAGCTGCATTAAATTTCTGGGGTTATTATGATCTGAACTCATTTTGTTGTTGAAAGACCATGGAAAACTTCCACTTTACCACCCAAAGGAAGCAAAGGAGAAATCCTTCTATTATTAATAAGGGAAATCTGAAAATTCTCTTTAGAAAAGATACTTTGGGGAATAGATATTGCTTCAATACACGTATTGAAGAGGCATTAGTGGATGAAATGATTTTCGCTCTAAATATAAACGTCGTCATTTGGTGACTTATGTTACAATGCCCTGTGGTGCTGTTGTACACATATCCTTATTAATCATTAATGCTATATTATAACATTACTTTTACGCGGATTATCCGGCTTCGCTGCATCATTCTTTCCCAGATTATTTTCATAGGCTTGACTGATAAGAAGCTTGATAGAATATTACTGATAGAAGCTTGACTGAGGAATTTACATGTATTAGTTTAGTGGAATAAAAAGTATTTGGGAATTATTTAATGATATAATGCTGTGACTTTGTCTTCAAATACCAGTAGACATCAGTTAAACAATAAATATTTTGGTTTTATAAAAGATAAATATTTCATTTTTAAGCATATGTTATGAAATATATAAGTTTCGTTGCACTGAATTTAATAAAAACAAAAATTAAATTTCCAGTGTCAATTGAAGTGCAAATTTGGTAATGCATTAAACACATCTATTGTATTAATATCAACTGAGAACATGTTGAAATACAGGAATTCTGAATTCGGTAGTTTATTATATGCCACTTAATTCTTCACAAACTAAACAATAATAACTTTTCAGTAAGCTGCAATAAATTTCTGGAGTTATTATGATCTGAACCCATTTTGTTGTGGAAAACCCATGGAAAACTTTCATTTACCACCCAAAGGAAGCAAAGGAGAAATCCTTCTTCCATTATTAATAAGGGAATCTGAAAATTCTCTTTAGAAAATGTCGGAAGAAAGGTCCTGTGGGGAATAGATATTGCTTTAATACATGTACTGAAAGGCATTGGGTGGATGAAATGACTTTCTCCCTAAATATAAACGTCGTCATTTGGTGACGTATGTTACAATGCCCTCTGGTGCTGTTGTACCTTATCCTTATTAATCATTATTGCTATATTAATAACATTACTTTACATGGATTATCTGCTTCGCTGCATCATTCTTTTCAGATTAATTTAATAGACTTGACTGTGGAATTTGCAATGTATTAGTTTAGTGAAATATATCGTATTTTGGAATTGTTTAATGAAATAATGTTGCATTATTATCTTCAAATAACAGTAAAAATGAATTAAAAAATAAATATTTTGGTTATGGAATGCGTTTCCTGATTATAAAAAGATAAAATATTTCATTTTTAAGCATATGTTATGAAATATTTAAGTTTTGTAGCACTGAATTTAATAAAACAAAAAATAAATTTCAGTGTCCAATGAAGTGAAAATTTGGGAATGCATTAAACAAATCTATTGTATTAATATCAACCGGGAACATGTTGTAATACAGAAATTCTGAATTCGGTAGCTTATTATACGCCACTTAATTCTTCACAAAGTAAGCAATAATTTTTCAGTAAGCTGCAATAAATTTTGCAGTTATTATGGTTTGAATCCATTTTGTTGTGTAAAACCCATGGAACAAACCCAAATCCTTTCAGTTTACCACCCAACGTAAGCAAAAGAGAAATCCTTCTCCATTATTAATAAGGGCAATCTGAAAATTCTCTTTAGAAAAGATCCTGTGGGGAATAGATATTGCTTTAATACACGTATTGAAAGGCATTGGGTGGATGAAAGGACTTTCTCTCCAAATATAAAAGTCGTTATTTGGTGACGTATGTTACAATGCCCTCTGGTGCTGCTGTACCTTATCCTTTATTAATCATTAATGCTATATTAATAACATTACTTTACGCGGATTATCTGTTTCGCTGCATCATTCTTTTCCAGATTAATTTAATAGGCTTGACTGAGGAATTTGCATGTATTAGTTTAGCGGAATAATGTATTAGTTTTGGGAAAATGTTTGATGATATAATGCTGTGACAGTATCTTCAAATACCAGTATACTTAAGTAAAAAAAAAATATTTCGGCTATAGAATTCTTTTTACCGATTATAAAAAAGTTAAATTATTTAATTTTTATGCATATGTTATCAGGTGTTTCAGTTTCTTTGCACTGAATTCAATAAACAAAAAATAAATTTCAATGTCCTAATGGAGATTTATGTGGGATGCTTATGTGGGATGTAGTATTGAGATATTATCTTCAAGTATTGTAATGTCATGATGGACAACTGTATAGCTCTCTGCTTTTGGTACCATACTGTTCGAATCTTGGCGGTAGCATGGATGTTTGTTAGCATTTCGGAGTCCGCTTTAAACTGTAGTTACCGTTCTAATTAGCCTAAGTGTGCAAAGAATGACCATAGAGAGACAAACCAAAATTTCAAATGTTGAAAATATATTTGGCTTATAGAACGTTTTTTCGAAACATCAAAACCATAAAAGTTTTGTTTTTTACGCATATGTTATGAAATATTTTTCAATTGTGTTGCAGTAAATTAAATAAAACGAGAAATTAAATTTCAAAATCCTATTGAAGTACATGTACTCAATCAAAATGCTTCACTTTAGTGCATGTATAATTCCAGTCTTTTATAGGAATCCTGAATACTACTACTACTGCTAATAATAATTTGAGAAATTTAGAAAAGTACTTTACAATAACTTTTATTTATAAATAATTTGTCTTAAAAATGTAAACATCATTACTATTATTAATTTATAATATATTATTTTGATATTGTTCAAATGAACAGGTGCGCCAATCCTAAAACTTAATTAAAGCTTAAATATTATGCATATTTTCTCAATTAAACTAATATAACAGAAATCAAATTTCGTGAATTACATCAATTAAATTAAGTATATATATATATATATACTTAAGAAAGGTAATTGAATATTATGTTTTTTTAGTGAAAAAAAATTAAAAAAACCTTACACCTTAAATTACTGAAAACCACACATTCAGATATAAATCAGCTAGTTGTACATAGATTCTATAAGAAATAATATAGACGGACGATGGCGTTAAAATTCTATAGTTATACTATAATTAAATTAACAATGTAGGGAAATACAGATATCTTTCATGCATTTAGATTTATATCAGTAATTATTTTGATAAACTTAAAAGCATCAGCATCAGTCAGCAATGTTAAAGAAAATAAAAGAAACTGTTTGTTACTATGTACTTAATATGTTTCAATATTGTACGGATTTTAACCTATCCAGCTGTCTGAAGAAGGCATTGACGATAAAGTGTTCAATCAATATGCGGATATTCGAGAAAATCTCTTACAGGTGAGAATTCTCACGCTTTCTTTTAACGGAAACGGCCAGTGCCTCAACATTACAGGGGTTGTCTGGCAGAAAAAGTAAGTATCAATCCGAGAGTTTGTTTTTGTGTTTCTTTATTTTCTCTTTCTCTCTTAGAGACAACGGCAGAGTTACAATTTTTAGAAAAAAATTATTTTTGCATCTCGTATTTTTTTGTATTAAGGAACTCAGAGAAATAATCGGCTCAGAGTGAGATAAAATAAAAAGATGTCTCTTCAGAGGCAGATAACCGAAAGAGAGATTTCAACCACACTCCGATTTCAAGTGAGTAAAAGTCCTTTTCAATTCCTTCTATTAGCTCACACTCTCCCTATTTATATCTTGTTCAAATTTTCAATCGTTCATAAAATACTTTTTATTCCTCCCCTCAAGTTCAAATACATTTTTTTGAACTTGTAATGGATGACACTTGATGTTAATAAAATTTTTTGAAATATTAATTCAGTAATTAAAAATAAATAATTAATTTTAGTTTTTTTAAAATAGAAGTTGCATATATCTACCACTAGATGGCGCCAGATAAACTTTAAAAAAAATGAATGAAAATTATTTATAAAGGACTTTCTCTGTAATATAGTGAAAAAAAAAAGTAGGAATTGACTTTTTAAAAATTTTTTTTTTTATATTACTTGTTTGTTGGATAGGTGCGAAACATTGTGGGCCAACAAATTTTCATTGGCACAAAAGCCACATAGGGGCCAAGGCCGTCTGGGTACGGGCAGATTTCGAGACAGGAGTTGTTTTCTTTTATACGGAATAGAGTTGTCCTCCCTACGCTCTACAGTCATATTAGACCGGCACCTACGGCTTAAAGTGGATTCCGAACCACTACAAACGTTCATGACACAGCCGGGAGTCGAATTCGAAGTCTTTATAGCTGAGCTTCGGAGCTCTAGTCACTCGGCTATCAGCCCTATTATAATTTACCATTCATAAATTATGATGTTTAAATAATTTTGGAGTATTTCATTAGTTATTTTTGTAACATTATTATTATTATCATTAATAATTTAATAAGAATTAAAAAAAACTTTTTTACTACTAATAGAAAAGATTTTTTCTTTTTACATAGGTATTTGATGAACATCACTAAGGCTACGCACCTTATATATACATCTGTTGCAGACAGTAATGAGACAGAACTTTAGAAATACGAAGAGCATTTAATTTACAATGAATAATTCAAAAATCATTCTATATTAAAATTTATTCCATGCTTTTATTCCAAGTTTTTGTAAAATATCATATTCCGGTAATACAGGGCAATTTCTTTCAGTGTATTGCAGTGTAAATAAATAATTGTGGCTTCCATCCTATACCACGTGGCTGTAGTACGCTTTTGGGTTGCCATAAATTCGAGTATGACGTAAATAATTTGTTATGAAAACAGGCTCTTTCTCGAGTCTGAAAAGCTGCCACTTTATGAGATGTAAGTTACAACAAATACCTTGCACATTCTTATCTTCCACTTTTTTTTTTTTACCTCTTTTACTCTTTTTTTTAGTTTACTACTGCGTCCAAAAAGTAAGACCAATTTTCAATTTAAATTTCCCGAGAATAGTGTTTTCAATTTTTTTTCTTTTTTCTTTTTTATTTTGCTGGCACTGTTCTTGATATCTGTGTGAAATATAAAAATCAAAATATTCATTAGTGTTTGAGTTACGCTTGGTTTTGTGTGTTAAACTGATACCGGCGATTTTTTGAAATGTCTCTTCAATCGACTCAAAACGGTGTCCCCGGAGTGGCCTTTTGAGTTTAGGGAATAGCCAGAAGTAGCATGATGCTAAATCAGGTAAATACGGTGGTTGTGGAATGATATGGGTTTCATTTTTGGAGGAAAAGTCACCAAGAATCAATGCAGTGTGAACTGGTGCATTCAGTGTTTTCGGTACCAATCGAGAACACCAATCCAAAACATCTTTTAAAATGGAATTTTGAAATTACAACATCATCAGCAAGGTCTGTAAATCAACGGTTTGCAAGCACCAAATCTTTAATTTTTGGTCGTGAGCTTCGTCGGTTGAGGTTCATGGTCCACCAGAGGGCTCTTCGTCTTCAACGCGTTCTCTGCCTTCTTTGAACTGTTTATACCGCTTCTAAGCATTTCTTTCCGATATAGAAGGCACACCGAATGCCTTCTGCAACATTCTATACGTTTCCGCAAGCAAAATTTAACGCAAGTTCTTGCTCAATTAATTCAGACATTTTAAAAATCAGTTTTAGCATCTCACAAGGCCAGGCGTAACTAAAGCACTAATGAATACTTTGAAGTCAAATTTCTCACAGATTGACAGTGCCAACAACCTAAAAAAAGAAAAAAATTGAAATACCATATGCCCGGCAAATTTAATTTAAATTGAAAATTGGTCTTACTTTTTGGACACAGTAGTATGTTATTTTTTTCTTAATTTGTTACTCAAATCTCGTACTGTTTTTAGTAATCATTTAATATATATATAAAATGGCAGGTTTCTTTTTATAATTTTATAAAATGCCTATGAATTGTTTTCAATCTTTAGAAATCCACTATAGACTGATAACAACTATGCTAAAATCATTTTGCTTTTACATGCTGTCATTTTAGAATGACAAATAATTTGACCTAAGTCATTTGCTATTAGAAGAACAGATGTAGAAGATTCATCGTAAGCAGAATGCACTACGAGGTATACTGCAAAAATGCACCCGAAATTTTGCAGTGTAATTTTGAACAAAACCCCCAAGGAATGGCATCAAAATGGTTTGAACCCTCCTTTTCGAATCCAACGGAAGGAATTTCCTTACTATGGATTTATTTTGTCCCTCCTAGTCATAGATTGGTGCCACAGGCTTCAGGTGCGACTCCTGGTGGTGGCACGGATGTTTATCAGCGGTTAGAATCTGCGTTAAACAGTAGGTCCCTGTCTAATTAGCCTTAAGTGTGCAAAAATGACCGTAGATCGACAAACCAAACCAAACCTAGTCATAGATGCAGGAGCTTTCGGATAGGGTTCCTTAATCAGGTTTCGAACTCTATCTCCATTAGTCTGGAAACCAAAAGCACACCTAATCTTCTCAGGCTGTTCTTGTTTTTAATTGGTTATTGTTTATGTCACTTGTTACTCGTTATTAAAAAAAAAAATGTCACTTGTTACTCGTTATTAAAAAACTTGACGCTTGTTACTCGCTATTAAAAAACTTGTCAGACAGAAAATTAAATTAAAACAGAAAAATAACTTAAAATGCTGTGCCTGTGTTTCATTTAATAATTTTAGAAGATCCGAAGCTTAAAAAACAATATTTTAATAGAATTCTTAGTAATACTAAATTTATTGTTATCCTTTGCCATGTAAGCATTTTTATGATAACTTAAATTAATTTCTGACGAATTTAAAATTCCTCGGCCTATCTATACGAATGCAAGGATCGACGCTCTTTTAAATTCCAAGGGAATTTTTCCATTTTTCTTTTTAATATTTCAAAAATTTTCTTTCATACAGTAATAAAAACGTTTTCATAACATACTAGCCATTTAATTAATTATCCTTTTTATTCAAACCTCTTTTATTTATTGCCTTCTGCTGAAATTTTAATTAAATTAAGCATACACTTAGAATTGATTACCATCCATTCTTTTTTAACTTGAATTTTATATCTGCTTAATTTGTCAGGATATTTTTCTTTGTAGTTTGGGTTGAAGAAATGTTGTTATTAACAAATTCATACGAATGAATTATTCAACAAAATTTCTATTTAATAAAAGCAATCATAAAGAAGGTGCAATGTACATAATTGTTTCTGCAATATACCAATTTTATAGGAAAGTCCTAATTAAACATCATATGTAAGCAATTTTTATTTAAATTTTTATAACATCGCAATGAATAATTTAAAACATTAAATGAATTATTTATGAGATTTATCTTTCAAGCCATATAAAATTCTAATGAAAAATCCAAATGGTGGTAAAACCTGAAACAATTTAAAAGTAAATTGATGCAAATTTGCTGACAACACAAATTCTTTGTTTAATATATTGACTTTCATCACAATACATATGAGTTCTTAATATGTATCAATATTTTATACAGAAGATAGACATAATTCAGTGTTTAACTTTCCAATATCAGTTAAAACTATCAATTAATACATATTTTAGTTAAAAGAATACAAAATTCTGTAAATTTTAATAGAACTATTTCAAGTGAAAAAAATTAATTTACATTTTATTATTATGCAATTTAAAAAATTATATTTCCTTATCTGTATATTAATATAATATATATATATATATATATATATATATATATATATATATATATATATATATCAGATACTTTTGTATCTAACTTCGAATTATTGTAACTACCTTAATTTCGAATATTTGGGCCTTTGGTCTTCCTCCCCTTTACACTACATTTATAAAGTATGTGCAAATCCAGCCTTACACAGGTTGCAACCGTGAGTGATGTAAAGCGCTACTTTGCTGCTTTCACACTGTGTTATCATAATTTGAAAAAAAAATTGCCAGGGATTGCCATATTGGGCCAGCGTACTCTCCTTTCCTTACCTCAAAATCCACAGAATTTTTTCGATTTACATATTTATCATGCATACTTATGCATATATTAATGCATCGTGCATATTTGCTGGATTGGAATAAAGCTGGGTTTCCACCAGATGATAAGATCACACTTCACAGAACTTCAACCAATCAGAAGCCTTAGTGGACAGGATACGGTTATCAAGTTTCAGATTGGCTCAGGTTCTGCAATGGGAATTCAACCATATTCAATGAAGCTTTTCGTTTCCTCTTCGCTTGTTGGATTTTAAACCGAGTTCTGAAATCCAATACGTCATCCACAAGACCAGTCCTTCATACGTATCATAGATTTATGGAAAATCAATGTACTGTAAGACCTAATGTAATGTACTGTAAGATCTCCGTAACCTTTCCCCCTTTCTGGCGTGCATGTTCAGTCATAAAACAAAGAACAGACTGCAATCATTAAAGAACCGAGCTCAACGAGTAATCAAGTTGATATATAATAAATACTGAGGTCTATGATGTACTGTTGATTTCAATTTCAACGCCGCAACAATTTATAATACCAATGCATAGACGAAAATCTAAAATTATGAGTAAAATCTTTCCCACTCTTTATTTCCTTCATAAAATTTATTATTTTTTATTTTATAAAAACTTTTGACAAGACGTTTATCCAAAGTATAAGATAAGAAAATACAGAATTTCATTAAAGTTAACTATATTTAAGCCTAGTTTTAAGTTATAGTTCAACCTAGTTTATAATTATATTTCTATTTTGAAATATAATTATGTGGAATTTCTGAAAATTCAATGACAGGCTGTGCTACAAATACGAACTTTCCCCATTATGATAAAGTGATAGAACAGATGTTTTTGTTCATAATTTTTGTGTTTTTTATAAGAAATCTAACACAATAAGGTTTTAAAAAAATCAAAATTTTGAATTTTTTAATAGAAATTATTTAAATTAAAATTTTTAATAAGTTTTCAGAGTACGTTATACAAAATTTAAAAAAAACAACAACTGATAATTAGTTTTTGTTGACTTTAAATGATTTACAAAACTCAGAAAGGGATGGTGTTATTAGAAGAAGATGATAGTTAAAAGAAGACAATACTTATAATATGAAGAAGATGATAGCTAAAAATGTAAATGATAGTTAAAATATTTTAATTAAAGTATTTTACAATTCGTCTATCATTCTTTTTAAGAAAACATCTTCAAAATTCTCAAGATATTCCAGAAATTAATTTACATTAATTTTAAATAATTTACACATAAACAGTTTTAATAGATTTATAGTGTAGGGAGGATGGGTTTGTAAAATAAAACACGTGAAAAATAGTTTCGAAACAATACTTCTTCAAATGCATGAAAACTTCATTAAATGAAAATATACACGCATAAAAGGAAACAATATGTCATAATTAGCTTAAATATGCATAATTAAGACTTTTATAGTTCTATTTTAAAAACCTGCATTAATAATGTAATCTGTAGTTAAATTTACTAATTTCAGCATTCGAACTAGAAATTAAAAGCAATATTTGTTTGCTTAATTATTTACCTTATTAATTATTATGATTATTAGGATGTTTAATTATTATAAAATCAATTGAGATAAAATTTTGACTTTAACATTAGTTAATAGCTAAAGCTTAATTATTTGTCTCATTACCATTATTAAACCTCCAAATGCGTAAGGAAAATATTAACGAGCACTATTCGGATGATAGGGTTTCTATATTGTTCAAGACCATGTTACAAAGCGAACTTCAAATTTTAACAATAATTGCCTTAAGTAACTTTAATTAATTTTTCTTTTATTTGAATGAAAGATTATTTTGTTATTAATTTTTTTTATATGAATTCTTAATTAAAATTTTGTTTTTTTTTTTATGTGTTTTATACACGGAATTGAACAATTATTTTCTGGAATAATTTTACTTACAACAGAAGAATTATACGATTTGAATAAAAAAAAAAATGTAGGCAGGTATTTTTGGTTAAAATCATATTTAAAAAAAAAAGAGTGGATAATAAAAATGTTAATATTAAAACTAAAAATTGTTCTTTACAATTAATTATTTAATCTTAAATATTCCATGAGACTGTAGGTTAATAAACCACAGCATATATACCAACTGAAAATTCTTGAAAATAGGTAAGAGTTTTAGTTTAAAAATGTAAAATTTGTTAGCAAACTTTTGATTATCCTAAAAAATACTTCCAAAAAGAAAAGTATTTGCTTGGATCTGAATCAAACTTTTACTAGGTGAACATAGAGATTCCTTAAACTTTGTATTTACAAAACAACAAATGGTATTAATTTTCTTGTTTATATGAATACTAAATTAAAATTATATGTTGGTTATGTGTTTTATACAAGTAATTGAACAATTATTCTCTGAATAATTTTTCTTACAACAGAAGAATTAAATGTTTTGAACCCTTTCCCAAAAAAAAAAAAACAAAAAATGTCGGGAAAATTTTTGGCTAAAATCATATTTTTAAAGTAATGGATAGTAAAAAATGTAAATATTATAACGAAATATTTCTAACAATAAATTATTTTATCGTATTTAGTCTATAAGAAAGTAGGTTAATAGACCACAGCATATATATCTAGCTCAAAATTTTTGAAAACAGGTAATTGATTTAGTTAAAAAATGTAAAATTTATTAGCAAATTTTTGGGATTATCCTAAAAATACTTCCAAAAAAGAAAAGTATTTGCTTGGATCTGAATCAAACTTACTAAGTGAATCCAGATTCCTCAGACTTTGTATTACAACCAACAAATGGTATTATTTTCTTGTTTATATGAATACTAAATTGTATTCCAAATTATAATTATAATGATTTATAATAAAACATAAAAAATCCAAATTGTATGTTGGTTATGTGTTTTTATACATGGAATTGAACAATTATTCTGTAGAATAATTTTACTTACAACAGAAGAATTAAACGTTTTGAATCAAAAAAAAAAAAAAAAAAAAATGTAGGCAAATATTTTGGTTAAAATCATATTTTTAAAAGAGTGAATAATAAAACTGTTAATATTAAAAAGAAATATTGTCCTTAAAATAAATTCTTTATCGTATTTATTCTACGAGAAAGTAGGTTAATAAACTATAACATGTATGTAACTCAAAATTCTTGAAAAACAGGTAAAATCTTTAGTTTAAAAAATTTAAAATTTATTAGAAAACTTTTGATAATACTAAAAAAAAATACTTAGAAGAAAAAAATATTTGCTTTTATCTGAATCAAACTTTTACTAGGTGAATCCAGAGATTCCTCTAGCTCTCGTATTTACAACAAACAAATGGAAGTAAAAATTAAACTTCCATTCATTTTACGTTTCTCAGCAAACAGAATCATAGAAGTCTATGTTTACTTAGTTTATTTGTAACAAACATTGGGAAAAAATGTTTAAATATTTTCTTTCATCGGATAGTAAATGATTACATTTGAGTGAATTGAGCAGAATGGAAAAATCGATTTTAAATTTTCTAACATAAAAGTAAGTTTTAAAGAAGGATTTTTATTAAATTTTTCAGTTACTGGATTACACATTAAATAGTCATATTTCAACGGGATCAGAACTTATAACTTTTTTGGAAAAAAATGTCAAAAATATTTAATAAAAACAAAAAAACAATTTCATCGTAAAAATTAAAAAATATATTTATTAAATCAGAATATTTTATTTAATATTTAGGAATATATTACAGAAAATGAAGTATAGCTTTGTAGATTTAAAAATAGATATTAATTCTCGAGTATGTTTAATAAACTTGCAAGAAAGTAAGATTATATATTTAAATAATAAAACGCATTGACAATTAAAAAAATCTTTATTTTGAACACAAAATATTCGTGCAATCCTGCGCAACTGCATTTAAAAATTATATACCATGTTAATAACTTAAAAGAAATTAATTTTATCATCCTTTAAATACTTAAAATAAAGTCGTACAAATAAATTTCCTGTTAATTATTACTTTTTAAAATTTCATGGTTTTCCAGATTTAAATTTGTAACAACTGTTTTAGAACAAGTAAATGACATCTTTTATCAGTATTAAATCTACTTATTTTCTTTTTAATATTTAAGAAGAAAATATGGAAAGCTTTATTTCTAAAAAGCTTTCTTTGAGCTCATGTATATTTTAGCTTACTTAAGTGCCGAAATAGCGACTACTACCTGTTCTTTAATTTTTAATTTAGCGTTAAATATAGAAATAAGATGGTTTAAATGATAAGTAGACTCACATTTTCGAAATTTAAATTCTCATGTAAGCCTTGTAAATTACTTTATTAAGTATTATTAAAATTGAAGTTTTTTAACAACATAGAACTTGATGAAAATCAATTTAAAAGCAATGCATAAATAACATAGTTAAAGTATCCTTATGATAAATATCTAGACATATCATGAAAAATTTGAAGTGTTTTTCTTAAATATTTAATTAATTACTGCAGAAAATTTAAACTATATTGATATGTGGCATGAAAAACTTATTATACAAAAGAAAAAGAAATTTTTTAAGCATATTTACAAGGATTTAAATATTGGTTTCGTATTTTTGTGGTACACAACAACATCTACAATATTTTCATTAGAAATATCATTTTTTATAATAATTTAAACTTACTAATTACTGTTTATAATTATTATGTGTTTTAAATATTAAGTATTGTTTAGTGGGATTGTTGTTATATTTAAAAGCTCTCTTTTCCCTTAACAATAATATAAGTTTGCGGAATTTTTAAATGCATTAGTACAAAGATTGAAATTTTAATAAAATTTTTAGAATTTTTTTCGAGTTAATTTTTTAATTAATTTTTTTTTCGATTTCGTAAATTTAATTAAATTGTATTGAATATTTTCCAGAAATTTTAATAGGTGTTGCCGAAGTTTAATTTTTTTAGATAATGGGTTAATGAATAATTTTTTAGAAAGTTATGTGCTTCTCAGATTTTCAGTAAATTTTTTTAAAACTATTCTAATTTTTATTTGAATATGCTTAACAAAAAAACAGTTATATTAATGAATGTTTGCAGTTATTTTATAAGTACTATAAACTACATTATATTTCATTATTCCTGCTTGTTCCTTAATTTATATTTATTTATTTTAGTGAGATAAAATTAGTCTGAAAATTTGCAGAATTAAAATTAATTAGAATCACATTTTTTTCTTAGAATCTTCACGATTTATTCAGCAAGATTACCGAAGACAGATAGTGATATAAAATTTAGTTCCAACACATTAAAAATAATATGACTTTCTTACTTTTAACCAAATATATTTTTGTATAGTTTAAGTATAGCATGTAAAGTAGATAAAAGAAGATAAAATTACAAATTTTCTGTGAATTATATATCTATTACAAAAAGGATTAATCTATTTATATGTGAAGTATTTCTAAAAATATTAATCCTTGGTTGTTTATTTTCTTTTTACATTTTCACCCATTGATATCCATCAATCAAATAAATTAGAATTATTTTTCCAATGAACGTTAAAAATCTATAAAAAAATACCTATCTATCTATCTATCTATGTATATATATATATATATATATATATATATATATATATATATATATACAATACGATACAAATAATCATGTTAAGTTTCAACTTAACTATTTTTATAACTTAAAAA
This sequence comes from Caerostris extrusa, assembly GCA_021605095.1. Classification (NCBI taxonomy): domain Eukaryota; kingdom Metazoa; phylum Arthropoda; class Arachnida; order Araneae; family Araneidae; genus Caerostris; species Caerostris extrusa. The sequence goes on along the minus strand of BPLR01019179.1, from coordinate 84,551 downwards.
AATTTATTACAAAAAAGAGTACGAAGATAAATTTCCTTTTTTAATGTTAAAATATTGAAAAACATTTAATTAATTACGATTAATTACGTAATTTTTTTTAACTTAGCTATTCGGGTAAAATAAAGTTTAACTAACAACATAAGCCAAACAAACATTTTTTTTTTCAAAAACCAAATTTGCAAAATCTGAATGTGTGGTGTATGTAGATGTAAATTTCCTACATACAGATATTGCATGCAAATTGCAATATTAGATATAATTTTTAAAAGAAACAATTATTTATAAACACATTGATTCAGATAAGAATTATGATATTCATTCACAATATATAAAACTGAAAACATGAATAGGTAAATATTTTCACTGCCTTATTAATACATCAATTAAGTCTTTCATGAAAACTCATTTTGTTGACTTTTGTCTTTCCCATTGTTGGTTTAGTGTCTCCTGTATTAGTATCCCTCAGTAATGTACTAACATATTTTCCCTCTATTTTCTGTTGCCCCTCTTTTCCATTGAAGCTACATCTTCATGAAATATTTTTCCATGTCCATCAGAGACTTCTTCCATATTATTCAGGAATGCTAGAGTTGAAATTTTTAAAGATATATTGTATCCCATAGCCTAAATGAGGATCCACATTTTTGATAATTTTGGTACTTTTTTTCTGAAACTATTTACATGTCTTTAAAAGAATTTCGAGCTGAAATTTCAGCAACATTAAGTTTGTTTCTGAAATTAGGGATCTTAAAACTGTAGTTTCATGAGAGCCAACAAAATATTTTTATTTTGGCCTTACTTATTCTTGGAAATCATCTTTCAAATATCCAATGCCTTCACTTTCTTTATTCATCGGTTTTGAAAAATTTAATAAGCAAGATTTATGCTTCCATTTAACAGACGTGCTATAAAAACTAGTGTTCTTTTATATAACGACACTAAGCAACTTTAAACCACGAATTAATTACACATTGCCATTGGATATTATTTATGCATGGTGTCAGACAGACAATTTCCGAAAAGCTTTCATAATGTAAAGTATAAGAGAATCTCAAAATAAAACAATAGCCAGATTTCAGAGCAAAATGCTTGAATAAGAGATAAACTGTTGATAAAATTATAGTTTAGAAACCCTAGGGTTATGGCAATTTTTTAGTAATTTTTTATGGCAATTTTTAGGTCGCCATATTTTAAAAAAGACGAAACTCAACTGGTGGAAAGCTAAAACGAGAAACTACATTTAGCATATCAGAAACTTGTCCCGTATTATTTGGGAATGCAAGAATTGAAATTTTAGGGATATATTGTATCCCATTTCTCTAAATGAGAATTCAATTTTTTTTCAAAATTTTGGTAGTTTTTTATCGGAAACTATTTACGTATTTTTTCAAAAGAATTTCGAGTTGAATTTCAGTAACATTAAGTTTGTTTCTAAAATTAGGATCTTAAAACTGTAGCAACTTGAGATCCCACAAAAATACCTTTTTTATTTTGGCCTCACTTATTCTTGGAAATCATCTTTCAGATATCCAATGCCTTCGCTTTCTTTATTCTTCGCTTTTGAAAATATTTAATAAGCAAGATTTATGCGTCCATTTAGCAGAAGCGCTATAAAAACTAGCGTTCTTTTATATAACGGCACTAAGCAACTTCAAACCACGAATAAATTAAGCATTCTCATTGAAGATTGTTTATGCATTGTTCTGACAGACGACCTTCCGAAAAGGGTGGACAGCCTTCATAATGTAAAGTGCAAGAGAATCCCAAAATAAAACAATGGCCTGTTTTCAGAGGAAATGTTTGAACAAGAGATAAACTGTTCATAAAATTTTTAGTTTAGGGAACTCTGGGCTTATGGCAATTTTTGGTCAAAATGTTTAATAAGCAAGATTTATGCGTCCATTTAGCAAAGCGCTAAAAAACTAGTGTTCTTTTATATAACGGCATTAAGCAACTTCAAACCACGAATAAATTAAGCATTGTCATTGAAGATTGTTTATGCATGGTTTCTGACAGACGACCTTCCGAAAAGGGTGGACAGCCTTCATAATGTAAAGTGCAAGAGAATCCCAAAATAAAACAATGGCCTGTTTTCAGAGGAAATGTTTGAACAAGAGATAAACTGTTCATAAAATTTTAGTTTAGGGAACTCTGGGCTTATGGCAATTTTTGGTCAAAATGTTTAATAAGCAAGATTTATGCGTCCATTTAGCAGAAGCGCTATAAAAACTAGTGTTCTTTTATATAACGGCATTAAGCAACTTCAAACCACGAATAAATTACGCATTGTCATTGAAGATTGTTTATGCATGGTTTCTGACAGACGACCTTCCGAAAAGGGTGGACAGCCTTCATAATGTAAAAAGTGCAAGAGAATCCCAAAATAAAACAATGGCCTGTTTTCAGAGGAAATGTTTGAACAAGAGATAAACTGTTCATAAAATTTTAGTTTAGGGAACTCTGGGCTTATGGCAATTTTTGGTCAAAATGTTTAATAAGCAAGATTTATGCGTCCATTTAGCAGAAGCGCTATAAAAACTAGTGTTCTTTATATAACGGCATTAAGCAACTTCAAACCACGAATAAATTACGCATTGTCATTGAAGATTGTTTATGCATGGTTTCTGACAGACGACCTTCCGAAAGGGTGGACAGCCTTCATAATGTAAAGTGCAAGAGAATCCCAAAATAAAACAATGGCCTGTTTTCAGAGGAAATGTTTGAACAAGAGATAAACTGTTCATAAAATTTTAGTTTAGGGAACTCTGGGCTTATGGCAATTTTTGGTAGCTATGTTTTAAAAAGAAGAAACTCAACTAGTACAAAGTTAAAACGAGAAATTTCATTTAGCATGAAATCTGCGATTTGATGTTTTTTTTATTGATAAATTCAAAGCCCATTTATTTATAACATTTATCAGTATTTTTTTTATCGTTATTAACATTTCCATCGCCACAAAAATGGTAGATGACATCGTAATTTTACTGCCATATTTGGATTTGGTAGTTTGAAATCTTCAAGACACAACTGCTATTTTTACAGGGATTAATTTGATATTATTATTCTTATATATTATTTACGATCTAACCAGACTTTTGTTTTTACACGATTGCCTTTTAAAATAATCAAATTTAATTGTTTTGACTTTTGATGTAATTATAATTTAAATTACACTTGGATTTATAATATTACAGAATTAAGTCGTACGGTAAAAATTTTTAAATGTTCCTGTTAAATTCCTTTTTGTGATGGTAATTATAAAAAGCAAAATACATTTTCATTACAAAAGTATTTAAAATATTGTTCGAAATAATAACATTTTTAGGGTATTTTATGAAAGAATTCAGTATTTTTAGATATTCCTTTTTATTTGACATTCCTAAATAACAGAAGAATTATTCCAAAATATTTATTATGAAAGTATTTAGATGGATAAAATTTCGTTACAGGAAAATGTTCTCACAATGGTATTTTATTTCTGTTTTTAAAATTATTTCGTTGGAAGTTAAATGTTTTTTGAAAATAAAACATTTACGGTATTTTTAGTTATTTATGAGAAATTAAATTTTCAAGGAAGAAAATAAAGTTGAACATGTATACTTCAGAATTTACTTAGATAAGAACGAAAAATTTCAACTAACGAACATAGAATACGAACTTGACCAATCGATATTCACTGGGAGCATGAAATCATTTTAGCTCCAAAAACAGATTCCTGCGTCAGAAAAAATTCTTATCGATCTTTCAACGATAACCATTAAAAACCCTAAATATTCAATGTACAGGATATTCCAATGCCTATAAATTTAGACAATTGTTTATATTTAATGCATGCTATTTTATACTGCCCTAAATATTAAAGTATTAGTTATACATATCTATAAATGCAAATATTGATCGGAAAAATATAGTAATGTTAAATTATTAGAAAACGTTCTCAGATCTAAGTCTGCATATTATGAGTACACTATATCTGAAACCTGGACATATACAAAGATGTTAATTTTTGATTTCTTGCATTAAAGAAAATAGCTAAAGGTTATTTATTTGAAAGCAAAGTACTTTTGAAATAAAATTTTAATTAATTATCAATGAAAAATGCACATATTGTGGTAGTTACAGAGATATTATGAATCATTAAATTCATCGTATGATTCTTGTAACGCATTAAACCCTTTGTAACAATAAATAATTGACTTAAGAGGATTATAGAAATGCTAGTTGCAATGAATGTTAAATTCTTCAGATAAACTGTTTTTTTGTAAACTTGCTTCTTAAATAGTGATATTTACATGCCTTAGTAAAAGAGAAATGTTAACATTGGGATTAAAGAAAAAATTAGCAAAGCCTCTGCCGTAAAATTCTATATTTCATAATAATTTACTGCATTGATCTAAAGCATCAGTTGAATAGCATGCTATTCAGATACCAGACGCTACTCAGGCCAGATTCTTGAGAATGCAATGCCGAAATGTTTCGATGTTTAGTGTAAGACCAATTTGTTTAAAATAATGATGTCATATTCCATAAATAGGATGTTGCACCAGATATTAGCCTTTTATAATATTGATGTTAGCAGCCTCTTTTAAAATGTCATTTAAAAGAAATAAAAAATAACAATTTGATTTATTTTTGTATTTTTTTTTATTTTACAATTAGTGTAATGCATGAGGCGGAAGAAGTCTGGTGGATAACAATGATTGGTTTTTGAACTTGGGGAACTAGGTTCGAGGTCAACGTTCAATTGAGAACGATTCTATGTTCCATTAGTGAAAGTAAAATGGGGGTGCAATGTAACAGATCTTTCATAAGGCACCTTTAGTAACATTTAATCTTCAACATATCAACCGATCTAGTGGCAAACTATTTAAGTTAAAGTGTTCAGCATTTGAAACAACAAATATTTACTGTATGTTATTTTTCTACACAATTTCCTGGGAATTTTAGTTTACTCAGTTATAAAATAAAAATTTGCTTTTATATGAAACAAATTTGTGAAATTATAAGAAAACTTTATATAAGAATGTTCTCAATATGAAATATCTAAAATATTTCAAATTAAAAAAAAATATAAAATATGCATATGATATGTAAAATACATTTTTATTTCCAATAGATGTATATATATACATAAAAGTTTTATTACAGAAATTTTCTTAAAGATCTATTTTGTTAACAGATTGAAAAATAATAAAAATTAAAAACAAAATATTACTTATTTTACATCGAACAGTACATTTGATAAATTCTTTGGTATATCTTTAAAAAGTGCAAGACATTTTAATAAATTTAAAAAAAATTGATGCTTAAACATTTTATACAAGATTCAATAATGACATATAATAGTGCTGCTACACAAATATATTTTAATTTTCTTGAGATGTTTCAATTTGCATAAAAATATTCTTTAAAAATTTTAATCCGTTCAGAACTCTTGAGTATTTTGGCAATAAACTTTAAATATGTGTTAAAACTTTAACGAAAAATAAAATTGTCCTATTTAAAATCACAAAGACAAAGCCCTGCGAGAATTTTCGATACAAGCACATTAGAACGAAAATCTGCATTTCGCCGTAAATTCGATAATGATACCTACATACCCAAGAATATTTTATGCCCAGTGATCACTGAGAAAGATGGAAATGTGGAACCAGGGAAAATTTTGCTGGTGCATTTCAAATGTGCCTGTAGGAAAGAGGAGAAATATTCTATCCTATTTGCAATCAGGGGGAAAGAAGAAAATTGAAATGAAAATTCTGAAAAGAAATGATATACTGAGCTTATGCACGGAGGGAAATGGAAGGAAATTCTGCAAAACTTATTTTCTAAAGTCGGTTCTCTCGAAACAGCTTTATTCGAAAAAGAAATCATTCACGTTTTCGGTAAACAGTGGAGAAGAATATATAAAATTTAAATGTTCCATCAACATTTCGGCTTTTTAACGTATTCCCTTTACGGTAAATTTAGTTGTAATTTGAATTGCTCTGTTGAATTTTTCATACTTAAATGCTTGTTTTCAATTTCCACAGTTAAGTAAATTTTTAATGTTTATAACTGAATTACTCTAAGAAAAGATTGAAACGAATCGAAGATGTGTTTATCCAGGGAATAAACACAATAATTGTGTAATCTGAAAAACAACTGCATCTGCCTAAAGGAAGAAGAGGAAGATTGATAGATCACCAGTTGTCCCTTCTGGAGTTGTTGGTTATTGATTGCAATGATATTAGAAATCGAAACTGATTCAACTAAATGGTGGTCCAATTAAAAAGCAAAAATACTAGTCCACTGTTCATGAGCCGACAAAAGAACGTTCACACTTCTTCCATAAATAAATAAATTCCTATTTTATTCTATTACGAAATAATTTTAAACTGACTATTAAACTGAAGATTGATAGGTCACCAGATGTCCCTTCTGGAGTAGTTGGTTAGTAATTGCAGGGATATTAGAAATCAACACTGATTCAACTAAATGGGGAACACATTAAAAGCAAAAGATACTGGTCCACTGTTCATGATCTCACAAAAGAACGTTCACATTTCTTCCATAAATAAATAAATACCTATTTTATTCTATTATGAAATAATTTTAAACTGACTATTAAACTGAAGAATGATAGGTCAACATTTGTCCCTTCTGGGGCTGTTGGTTATTAATTGTAGTAATATTAGTAATCAGCACTGATTCAACTAAATGGTGGTCCCATTAAAAAGCAAAAATACTGGTCCACTGTTCATGAGCCGGCCAAAGAACGTTCCCATTTCTTCCATAAATAAATAAATTCCTATTTTATTCTATTATGAAATAATTTTAAACTGGCTATTAAACTGAAGATTGATAGATCACCAGTTGTCCCTTCTGGAATTGTTGGTTATTAACTGCAGTGATGTTAGAAATCAACACATGAACTAAATGGTGGTCAAATTAAAAAGCAAAAAATAAGGGTCCACTGTTCAACAGCCGAAGTTTAAAATGTTCCCATTTTTTCCATAAATAAATAAATTCCCATTTTGTTTCTAATAGGAAAAATTTTAAACAGACTATTTTTAAATTTAAATAGGAATTCCATTAACATTAGAATTTGCCACGATTTCGTCACACAAGAAGGACAAATAATTCATATGAAATACGCCTGATCAAAGAGCCGGCTGTTATTAAAGAACATGATATTGCTGCCCAATTTTACATGTGTTTGTAGAGCCTGATGGCCGAGTGACTAGCGCTCTGGCACTGGGTGCCACAGGTTTCGGATTCGAGTAGCGGAGGCGCCATGAATGTTTGTATTGGTTAGAAATATACTTTAAGCCGTAGGTACAGGCCCAATATGATTGTTGGGCATATGACTGACAAATCTACCATATAAAAAGTCAGCGTCACGGTACCAAGTCAAGACTTATCCCTACCTAGAAGCTGCTCCCCTTTAAATGAGACCATCCCTTTTGTATAATTTTGCTTTGCATACACTGGCTCCAAAAGTTAAGGAACAACAAGTGTTTCGAAGCTCACCATTAAATAAATGACAGTAACAATCAAATTTATAGTTTATATAAATGATAAAAACGAACTTTATGCAAATTCATGCCAAAACGAAAGATACCACTTTTTTTATAGAAACGAACAGGTATATATGAGTGAGAGAAAAATATGCAATTATCAGGCTTTCGTAATTATGCGTGTAGCTTTTGTTGATTTACAACTTTTTGTTAGAAGATTCGTTGACAATAGGCAGTGGGGTCCCGCAATGTCTGAGAGAAGCCCCTTGCCCGATTTGTTAAGGTAGCGGGCGGTTGGATGGATGGAAATGGGTTGTCCCCAGCTGATGCTGCTAGGCGTCATAACGTGTCTCGCAGTGTTGTCCACTGTCTCTGATTCAACATCAAATCGAAGCTTATGTGTCCAGAAGACATGTTCCAGGTCGACCACGAGCTACAACACCTGCAGAAAACTGTTTTATAGCTCTTTCGGCCCGAAGGAGAAGCATTTCTGTGCCGCAACTTGTTGCAGACCGCTCTGTAGCATCAGGGAGAAGAATAGCCGCTAGTACGGTGCAAAGGTATCTTCACAATTCAGGTCATTATGCAAGGCGACCAGTTGTGCTTGTCCCACTCAACGGACGACAGAGAAGGGCCCGTTATCTTGAACAAGAGATCAAATTTCCTGGACCAGACATCGATGGGCTCCTGTACTCTTTACAAACGAGTCCAGATTCACACCGGGGAGTGTTTCAGGACGTCTGTTGGTCTGCTGATCTGGAGGGAACAAAGCTCCAGATACTATCAATCCAATACTGTTGAAAGACACAGTTACCGAGGTGGTGGAATAATGGTTTGGGCAGGGATCTCACTAGGTGGTCCCACTGACCTGCATGTGTTCCAGGGAGGAACTGTGACTGGTTTGAGACTGGGATGAGATTCTTGATCCATATGTCCGCCCATATCGCGGTGAAATTGGCAATTTTTTCATTCTGATGGAGGATAATGCACGAACTCACCGAGCTGTAGTTGTTGAGGAATATCTTGAGGGTCTTGGTTTGAAGTGAATGGAATGGCCAGCTTGATCTCCAGACCTGAATTCGATAGAGCATCATTGGGACTATCTTGGTAGATAGGTTGCTGCTTTAAGTCCTCTTCCAAGGTCTTTAGGTGAGATGGAACAAAGTTTACTCCTCTTCGCTTCCCATTTCTGTAACCGACAACTTAATTGACAGCATAGAAAGTCGATGCCACCAATGCATTCAAGCTAGCAGTAGGCATATCCCTTATTAAAACTCATGTTTCTATGACATTTTATCACATAAAACTGTAATTATTATTTTCTCCAAGAATGGACTTTTCCAGCGAGATTGCCTTTTTTTTGTTGTAAATCATTTTTGCGTTTTTCTTATGTAAACTTCTATGCTGCAGTCAATACATAACTATTTTGTGCACATGCCATCCAAATTTGGTGTTTCTACATTCATTCATTTGCAAATTAGGCGTAAAAAACTGGTTGTTCCTTAACATTTGGAGGCCAGTGTACTACAAGCCAAGATGAAATTTGGTAAACTTCATGCAATTTTATTTGCAGGGTTTAGTTAAGAGCATCTCATATTGTTACCATTACCTATATTCCCAAATATTTTTTTTTAATATAAAAATTTTGGAATGGAGGTAAAAATAAAATGAAAAGGAACCTATGGAAATATCAAATGTCCTAGAAAGTCAATGTCACTTTTATAACATTAATCCCTTCTATGATACTTATTTTTCCCCTTACAAAAACACATCAAGTGAAAGAAACTCCATCCTCTAGAAAAATATGAGGTTAAAGATCCATTATATCTGAACAAATTCGGACATATTTCTTCTCAATTTTTAATATAGGGACATAGATAAAATTCCCTGAAGATAGGAAACGAATTTATATGTCACATATAATGGTAATAAGATTTACATCGTATAATTTAGCAGAATTAATTCAAAGCGTTCTCATTACAATTAAGGTACAAGTTCTCTCAGCTTATAAGACGACTGAGACGTAAACATGACTAAATAGTCAACTGCATAGTAACAATGCACATATAATGCAGATTCAGCAGACGACGATGGCACACTTATGGATTGGTATTTACCATCTCAATATATGCTGTACTGTCTTCATAACAGTAAATACGATGCTTAAATATTACGTTTCTGGCTATGGCTTAGAAGGAAATCAAATATTATAACGATTATATTTTGTATATAACTTTCTTGTATTTTTCCTAAATAATATATCACTATTCAGTTAATAATACAGTATATTAATATTATAATTAATTATATGGAGTTTTATAATTAAAACAAGGTACTCCGATAAACTGTAAAGACTGACTGACTGTTTTATAATTAACTCCCATATCACTGCCCATGTACAGGGGTAAACTGTGCGTTATTTGAAATATTTTCTGTTAATTTCAAATTTATTTTAGCTGTGAAGGAAATGAACTTCACAACGAAGGATACCTTCTTTCAATACGAAAGTAAACAATCTTGCTTTATAACTCTGAAAAATGGATGGCATTACAGTTTTGAAGTGAAAAATAGTTACAGTATTGAAAAAACAATATGTTTACCTTGGAAAAAAAGACTCCATAAAAGATAGGTATTTTTACTAATATTTCAGAAATGAACAGAATATCCTATAGCAAACTGAAATTGATTGTAAAGCCTTGCAAAACATTCTTAATAAAAAACAAACTAATTAACAAATATTTAGATGACTTTTAAAGTTTAAAATGGCTTAAAAACATACCATTCATTTGGCATTTACTGAAGCCTGTGACTGAATGCAGATACTGGTGTGAAGCCTATTATAATAACCAATTAGTAGGGAATCAATAAAAATATATTGTGATTCTTGGGCCAGTATGTGCTTCATGAGAATGAAAGTACAGCAAATATTATTAACTATTTATTATCTACATATTCTTACAATGAGAAATAAATATACAATAAATAAATTAATATAAAGGAAGTAGGAAAACAATTTTTTAAAAGTTAAGTCATCACAAAAAGAATGTTTTAAGTTCTATATTTACATAAGAAATTTAATTTCTCTATCCCAATGAATTATTAAGAATTAAACTTCTCCAAGAAAGTCATCAAACATACTGTGAAATATACCGCTGCATTCCTTGAACCAAAGTTTGACTGATAAACGATTTACTTGGGTAACTTTTAACAAATTCTTGCAAAATTTTTAACCAATCAACCATTTTACCTTTGCTCTTCTGAAAGAAAGTTCTTTCTAATCACAAATATACCATAACTGGTAGACTCTGGAAAGTAGTTATAAAATATTGAAATGCAATACCCCTGAAATATTTTGAAACCCCTTATGTAATGAAAAACATGATGCATGATACAGAGTAGAAAAGACGCCAGCAGACAGACCATTTATATAATAAATATTAAACTACAAATATTAATTAAAAGTCAACAATGTCTCTCTAAAATTTGTTGATGCTCTATGTATGTCTTTTTTATAATTGTTTTTAGTTAAATTGGTAAATTAAATTTGTTATTTTGTCAGCAAAATTGCGCTTTTAAATTGATTCATTCATTATTTCCCTTAAATAAGCACATAGAAAAATAATAAAAGTACATTTTGTATGCCCCTAAGTTAAACTATATAAAATTAGTAGTACTATTTGTCTCATTCAATTCATAATATTTTTATTTAGGCAGCTAAAAAATCGAAATATTTTAACTAATATTTTATATTAGTATTTTTAAATAGCATTTTTAACTGAAACTTAGTAACGGTGGGCAACATGAAGCCCATTGATGATAAAAGAATAGCGTAAATATGGAACTAATGTAATAATTCTGCTAGTATTTTTTATTTTTGTTCGTAAAACATAATTCACATTTAATATCTTTATTTATTTATTATATAATATTATAATTTTTTATTATTAATATTAATGCATTCATTTACATAATATAAAATGTTTATTTACATTTTAAGTTTTGTGATTTAAAGTTTTTATTTATTTATTTTAATTAATTTTATTACGAGGAAATTATTAGACTGAATATTGTTAGATTGAATTTTTGCACATACTTTCTTAAAGATATGAAGTGATGAATGGCAATGAGATAATATAATTTATTGGATATTTTCCTCCTTCAAATATCATTAAAATAAAACATATAACTTTATTTACAGCAATGAGCAACACAGAGGCACATCCATTAGTAATTACGCATAATGAGATGTACATTTATATTCAATTTTCACTATAATAATTGTTTCAAATTCTTATAAGAACTCATACTTAATTCACTACTTAAAAGAAATATTTCGTAATTTAAGCTTTTTTTCTATCAATAAATAAGTGCCTTCTTGCAAACATATTTTCAGTCGATGGATACTTTATAAACTTTATTTCAACATTTTGCATGGATTTATTCAATTTTCTTTAATGCATTAAGCATTTGCCCTAAAACTATTCGCTCAATCAGAACTTAATTAGTTAAGTAATATTAATGAAAGTTAAAAAATTAAAGAATTTGCGAAAATTTTCGGAAAGCTTTAATTAAGTCCCTCTTGGCAAAATGTACAAAGATGTCAACTTAACTTTTGCTTTGACATGATTATAATCTGCATTTTGAATGTTTTGTCTTAAAACTTTTTGACATATATAGCAGTAATATTATTAAAAAACTAGTTGCTTGTTTTTATACATGGTACTTCATTACTAGTTTATATATAACCTAAGGAATGGCACATATAGTGTTCCTTCTTGTTGAATATGAAATTTTGCTTTTTTGGGAATTAGTTTTTTTCTTTGCTTTGGAATTACTGCTAAGAAACATTCCATTGTAGATTATATGAAAATAAACATTGTTGATATCTTTGTTATTTCAAACAAGTAAAAATTTTGAATTCTCTCTCTTTGCATATAACTATATACGATGCTTTAATATTTATAAATTTTATATATCCAAATAAACTTTGAAGTTTTTAAATTCTTTTGAATTCTAAATTTTTTTTTATCTAAATGTTGGAATAATTAACTTATTTATCTTGGAATCTGAGATTTTTTTCCATTAAAAATTGTTGCATAAATTTAACTAAAATTATTTGAAGTTGAAAATTGGATTATTATTAAAAAATAATTTTATCTATGTTTAAATTGTCAGCTACAATTTTAAAATACATAAAATTTGACATACATTGTATTATAATTAGTTTCGAACAATGAATTTTTATAGTAATTGTAAATTTATGTGGTTAGTATCCAACCAAATTATGTAAACTTTATGAAGAAATAACTGGTATATGATGTCACTCAGGAAACTTATAAATGAATTCTAAAGGAAGTTAAAAGAGCACTGAAGGAATGCCACAAAATGTAAAAAATATGGAAGACTGATAAATATTTCTACTTACTATAATATAGGATTTAAGAAACAAAAATCAGAATAATCTTTTTACCTTTTATATATTTGTGAGAAAGGGTTTTTAAAATAAGTTTTCAGAGAAGTTTGTCACATATCTTTATATTTGTGTTTGATGACACAAAAAATAATAACACTCTAAAAATAAATTTGATTTTCTGATAAAGCTCATTTTCGTTTTGTTTTCAGAGATTAATCATTATGGAGCAAAACTATCTATTCATACTGTTTTTATCCTTGAAAATCATTACACTAGTTTCTATATGTACAAACGATTCACAAATGCAATAGAAGCAATTCTGAAAAGTGCAAAGTGATGTTTCATGAAAAAGACATTCCACTGATGATAACCATGATGGATGATGTTAACCATTAACTTTAGGTTCATGCAGGACGAGGCAATCCTTCATCGATCGCATAAAATGAATCATGCTTTTGTAACTTCAATGTCAAATCATGGATATGAATTTAAAAAAGATCTACGACCACCAACTAAAAAGTTCACCATACTCTTCAGATGGTCATCATTAGAACTTTGCAATTTCTGGGTGTATCTAAAATTCTATTGCTAAGTTGCAATGCAACATATCTGGAGTGACCTGGTTATAACTTATAGTTGTCTGTTAAAAACAAGCCTTTTCGATAATAATAAATGCAATGATAATAATATTGAAGAATATTTGTAATTATAAAAGGTATATAGATATATAAGGGTATGACAAGCAAATAATTTGAATATTTATATGCTAAACAGTGGCCTAAGAATGATTTTGATAGCTATATAAATAAAGAATCATAGAAGGTTGTGAATTGTAGGATATCGGCATCTTCCATCAATGAACGTTTTATTTGTAGGATTCAAGTGCACTGAGCGAGACACAAATAGAGAAGTGGAAACAAATGCGATGAGTTGATCAACTTTACAACAACAGTATTTGTACAAGTGCACCAATGGTAGGTTTCTGCAGTTTATAAACATCTACGCTGCTATGAATTGTATGCACGCATTCATTTATGCAGAATTACCCTGACTAAAACTATCGACATCTGCTGCAATGACCTTTTCAATACAGCTGATGGCAAGCCAATTGACAACAAATTGTCTTTTCTAATGAACTTTAATTTCGACTATAACTATGGCCGAGAATATGTCAGACACTAGGGAAGTGAATGGAATTTTCCAATATTCAGGGTCACAATGGTCTGGGGTGTTTTCATATGTCATGGGCAATCATGACTGTTCATAATTACATGTGCTCGCAATAGTTGTCACTTTGAATGTTTAGATTCTGAAATCATTTCTATTCAAAGCATTTCTGGAATAATACCCGACTACATGTTGATTAAAACATCCCAGCTATATTTTCTGTACTACAAATATCGCTTTATTACGGCTTATCCATTCATGACTCATGCCATCTAAAGAACCTGCATGCTATTTTGTTAGTCGACGATAAATTGAAGATTCTCACCAATCACATAAAAAGGCTGCTTTTGAATAGAAGTAGTCTGCAATGGAATGCAATTCCTTTGGTACACATTCCAGATCTGTTCAACATGATGTCATGACTGTGTCAAGCATCTTTTACTGATATGTCAAATTATATGTTAGTATATTTATTTATTTAAGTTCGTTAGTAAATTTAGTTGCATTTACTTTAATACTTTAAATTGAAATGCCTGAAAATCATTGATTGTAAATTTATTTCTTTATAATTATGTGACCACCACCTCGTGTTTCAGTACTGAATACTACAAACAATCCATCAACGTTAGGAAATGCAGAGAAATTGCCCTCCAGGAGGGATTTTTGTAATTGCTACCATGAAATCGTTTGTATCATGGGTGAAAACCTAGAAAACACCCAACAAGTTGCATAACTCTCGATAGGAGACGTATAAGCAAGTTTTCACAATTTTCATCGAGTCTCTTCGTTTATGAAAGCACTGGAAGCCATCAGAGGATTTGAATCTGAGACTTCTTGAACGCAATTTAAAATTAGGTGATTCAGACAAATTTTTAATTTAAATGCAAAATTTGGCATAATTTTAATTCCTAATTGAAAATATGTATTATATAATAAAACTACTGAACGTAACATATTTTCTTTTAATTTGGAAGGAGAAGAGATAAATAAATTTTATTTTTCTGTAACATAATATCTTGATAATTCTATGAGCATATCCTTAAAGCGATATAAGTTATTAATTAAAATACCTTTTATGATATCTTAAGAAACTATGTAGCATCCAATCTCCTTGAGGTAAGTTTCCTTTTCGCTCTTATCAGATCATTAATGGGAAATTAGAAAAGTTTTATAGATCAATTTATCAAAACTTTTTTTGGAAGATGAATATCTTTTGTACGGATATCCGACGAAGAAATATTTTACAATAATTTTAAAAATGCTTTGTTTGGAGATTTCAAGGTAAAGTGTTCATAATTATCTTCCCTAAATAAAAAGTTATTTTGTGAGTAATCATAGCCAACAATCAAAAATAAATTGCTGATACATTGTTTAATTATTTACCTTCTCAGGATATCAACAATTATTATGCATTGTTGAAAGTTAACACGAAAGTGTTCTTTCAAAGAACTATTACATCTAAACTTACATCATGATAATAGAAACCTTCTACAAAAGAATTTTTTTTTCTATAGAACTTAATTAATTTCCGCTCACTTGATAACTTTTACCCAAAACGAAACTTGATTCTATTCTGCGTTTCATTAAATTTCAAAACTGGCGGTTTCATAAACGAAACTTACTTTACTTTTTACTCAATTTATTTTCAAAAATAAGCAGGCCGAAGTTTTAACAAAGCCAATTAATTTGAGCCTCGACCTTAAAATTGAATTGGCACCCGTCTATTGAATATTTGATGCAGAATAATACAGAATATCATACACTCTCTCTTTCTCTCTCTACACCATCCTTTTCAAAATGCGGAGAAACATGAAATTGGATGCGCTGACTTATCCCAGAGGAGAAATAAGGATGCAGAAACTTTTCAACCCGTGCTTGCGGAGAATGTTAACCATTTCACTTCAAGCCGGCATTCCCAAACATTTACAGTGACGACGCAACCAATTTTGCTCTCAACACATCAAGAGAATATGTTGGAGGCGTGATACGGAAGTGCATTTCTGTCGCATAGCAACCGGATCATCTTGAGATCTTTGGTACATTCACAATGTGGGGAGCGTACAACTTTCCAGGACACGCCTTTTGAAGGGAGGGATATTTTCTTTATTTCTTAAAATAATGCGAGTTCTAATTACGGCGCCATCATTGTCATCCGAAGACATTTCATTAATTTCACATTTATTGCACAAACGGAATGCTTTTGGCTTTATTCAATTTCCAAAAGTAGGGAATATTTCAGATTATGAAGTTATGTTTTCAAAGCTTTTCGCATTTATTACTGGGGAAAACGGAAGGGTGGGTAATTGATTATGTCTTTGTGAGCACATGAATATTCATTTAGAGGTAAGGGAATTATTAATAGTAGTGCATTTTTTTCGTGTTTGCTTATGGTTTTTGTGTTGGAGGTTTTATGTTATATAAAAGAGGGGACGTGTTTAGAAGTTAAAGTAGTAAATTTAAATTTATGACGAGAGTCTTTGGATCTGTTAACTATTCATAAATTTTATCTATAATAAAAAGTTTTCCTGTAGAAACTTACTTGTTTTCTTAAATCATGTAACGCACCTGGTACCTCTTATTATATAAACTATTGCATATTTGCATTGTAAGCAATTTAATCCATAATCGTATAGACTTTTAAGGAAATCTCTTTTATATTCTTATTTAAACAATAAGAACATAAACTAGTCCTGTGATTTGGAGATAAATAAAAAAAATAATACCAGAAAAAATTTATATTAAATTTACATATGACTTTTAATATGTAAAACTATAAAGGATGGACCTGAATGGCCGAGTGACTAGCGCTCTAGGTTTCGGATTCGTGTCCCAGTGGTGCTATGGATGTTTGTAGTGGTTCGGAATCCACTTTAAATCGTAGGTTTCTGTCTAATATGATCGAATAGCGTTGTCTTGAGGTTTAGACAGTCCTCGCTAAAGTGAAGCTGCATATTACCCTTAGTCATGACCTAGTCGCGATGGGGTCTTCTGGACCTGGTGTAGGCTTTCCTGTACCAGGGGGATTAGTAACGACAAAACTATAAAGTATGCACATCGGAATATTTAAGAAAATACTATAATTAAGTGATATGGTTTCCAAATTATAGTAAAAAGAGATTATTGTTTGAGAAATGTTTATTAATTTTTAACAAATCTTCTAAAGATGAACAAAAATAATATATTCGATTAAACCTTTTAAAACGCAAGTCCAAATAAGCTTTGTAAAATATCGCTAAAGTCACACAAGAACATCATTTGCTAAGTAAAATAATTTGCATTAAGTAATGTAATGTTTAAGGGTTATAATGGATCTTCTAAATTTGATATAAGTGATACTTTCTTTATTTAAAATTCTTACGAACCAATTTGATTATACATTACTGTGCTTAGATGCAGCATTTCAGTATCTAAGATACATCAAGAATAACTTCTGTCTAAGGTCAGGAAATTACTTTCAAGTCAACAATCAATGTTGTACGTTAATTGCTTTCAGTTGATTTAAGCATTGAAGCTTATTGATTTAAGAGTTGAATAGAAAATTAAACGTTATCATTGTTAGCTAACTTGAAGGAGTTTCACTAGGTAAATATAATTAAAATATGTTTGAATCTATTGAGTTATTTGAAATTTTACTATTAATTGTTAAATATAATTAGCTATAAAAGTTCTTGATATGTAAACCTTTTTTAATGACGAAATTCATTATTCTGCTTACAGCATGAAATGGTATTATTATGACAGTTCCAATATTAACTGTAGTACATCTTTAATCTCTCGAGTCTTTCATATATTTAAATAATTACATGCATTACGTTAGTTTCATAGCTTAGGTCAATTTTAAGGGTTTCATATTACATTTTATTACATATTAGTAAGTAAAAGCGTTTTCTAATTATATCATAGCTTGAACAATTATGCAAATAAATTGTACTTAATAAGGTAAACAACATCATTAAAATATTTCTCTTCCCAAAAAGTAAATATAATACGACAATAAAGAATTTTCACTTAATATGTGATCATCTTGGGAATAAAGCCTCTATCGTTTATAAAAAGAAGGATAATAAATTAACCGTCAATTGTCTCAATGAATAATTATAAGAAATTTTATTTGTGAATTATGTTTTCATAAACTGAAGTTATACCTAATTAATAGCATTGCAAGAATCGTGACATTTTACAATAAAATAGGTCTTTTGAGAAATGTGAAAGAAGAACGCATCCACAAAAATGTCATGCAAAAATAAGAATGCACAAAACCCTAACTATCAGAAAGGAGGAGAAGAATTTGACTAGAACACTGTGAACTAAATGTGGTCATTCATGTTTAATTAAATGTCTGTTTTATATTTGGTTATATCCAGTTACTTATACTTATTCAAAATAGCATTTCATATTTATAAATACAAAATACACAATATACATATATACAAACAAAATATACGCATATACAATATAAATATTCAAAATATACAATATTTTTTAAAAATTCGGCATTTCAGTTTAATTTGTTAACTAATTTTTCTTTGTTTAAAATTATTTGGACAAATTTCAAAGTACATATGTATTTCCCCAATTTAAGCTATTTAAAATTTTCAGAACCCGGATGATCATATTATAAAAGTTTAGAAATATTTACGCATTCATTTAACAAATTTTATCAGAAAATTTTAGAAAAAAATTTTCTTACGTTAGAATGTTTAATTTTAAAAAATATTCATTGATTTAATCTCTATTTCTTTAATTTTGATGAACGTTTCAATTATTATTTTTAATTTTTTATTAATGATAACTTTGGATTTGCATATCACACTTCATTGATATTTGACGGGCCTCTTCAATATGATGAAACAATATGAATGGTATACCTATATAACAATAATATGTATACTATTATATATGTATATGAATATAATACCTATATAATTATAATTATACATAAATCATATTAATAATTTTAAAAATTCGTAATAAATCAATGCAAATAGTTGCTGGTTAGTTTCGTTTAAATACAGTAGCGATACCACTGTTTATGTAGCATGTGCGTCGAAATAGATCATTGAAGTGTTTTATGTGATTCAATATCTGATTAAGAATGCTTCAATGTGTTACTGCAATTCTGGGAAGAAATTCAATTAAGTAGATTGATTGTACATGATATTACCTCAAATGAAATATATACGCAATTGAAACGAAACATGGCATATACGGAAATTGTTAGCAACATTTTGTTTAAAGCAATGTTTATGACATGCAAAGGGAATATTTCGGTTATTTATATAATTTTAAATGACTTTTACAGTTTGCCAAGACCTACAAAATGCAAGGGGAACGTATATGAACATTAATGAAATTAGAAACAAACAAACAACAAAAGCAAGGAAAGTCTATGACTCATGGTCTTGACAGATTTATGATTAGTTTGGTTTGGTTGTTGCTCTATGGGTATTTTGTGCACACTTTAGGCTAATTAGACCGGCATCTACAGTTTAAGAGAGAGTTAGGAGAACAATTTTGGAAAATTAATTTTCGAAAATTTTATTTTTTATGTATTAAAGATTATCCATAAAGATTATCCCTTTGCAATAATAAATAAAATTCTTTATCTAGTAAATTTCTGATACACAGGGAATTGTTGTAACACATTTAAAGAAATTATGACCAGGCTGTTGCAATTTGTATCTAACCAAACAATAAGTTCCTTTAAATTTGTAATAGATTATTATATTTTTTTTGTATAATCTTAATAGGGCAACAAATATAATAGTAACTAAAAGAAATATTTAAATGGTTTTACAGAATGATGCAATTGCATTTCAAAAAAAAAAAGTTGCTGGTTTGAAATCTGAAACATTCAAGGAATTACGATTTGATTTTATTATAAAGAAATATTTGTAATACCATTTACAGTAGCTCATTAGTTTTGCCTAAAGTTCCCTACCTCTTAGACCTTTTAAGAGTTTTATAATTCCTCAAGGGTTTATTTTAGTAACATCAATTCTTGTTCAACAACTCAAAAACTGCGTGACTTAAACGAGCAGTTATTTTATTTTTATCATCACCGACAACTAATTAGCTTCATAAACCCGACAATGATGTTAAAAAAAAGGAACTGAAGGAACTCCTTTACTTTATTTAAAATAGTCCTTACGAGAAGGAAATATTTTTAATGATGTCGTTTGGAAATGTCTTTTAATTGTCCTTTTATTTAAGAATGGTCTTAAAATATTCTATAGAAATTCATTTCATTGATAACAAAAAAAAAGAAAAAAATGGGTGGAATAGTGTACACTCTAAAACTCTTGTAATCGACGGAGTTTGAACAATTAAAGAAATTTTCTTGCCTCTTTAAATTTTTCGTTTTAAAAGGGACAAAAATATTTTCTAGATCTATTGATCTCAAATAATTCGTATGTCGTTGACACTTGCTATAAATATTTCAGCTTTGTTTTAATAAATATATTCAATTCCAGTGTATAGATTTGTGTACTCTAGAAAATGTAAAATATATGACAGAAGTAATCATGACACTAGTTTTTAAGAATATGACAGAAATAATCATGACACTAGTTTTTAAGAATATGACAGAAATAATCATGACACTAGTTCTGAAGAATATGACAGAAATAATCCTGACACTAGTTTTTAAGAACATGACGGAAATATCATTACACCAGTTTTTACGAATATGACGGAAATAATCCTTACACTAGTTTTTAAAAATATGACAGAAATAATCATTAGCTAAGTTTTTAAGAATATGACAGAAATAATCATTATGACAGTTTTTAAGAATATGACAGAAATAATCATTACACTAGTTTTTAAGAATAGGACAGAAATAATCCTTACATTAGTTTGGCAGAAATAATCATGACACTAGTTTTTGAGAATATGACAGAAATAATCATCCCACTAGTTTTTAAGAATATGACAGAAATAATCATTACACTAGTTTGTACAGTTGTATTAGTGTTTAATAGTTAACATTTAGTCTCATCTTATACATAACACATAAAAAAAATTTACAGCTCTAAGACATGACATCTGAAGATAGAAATATTTGAGAGCAAAGATATATAACAATTAGTGGTGCAAGTAAAATTTTTACTACAAAGAAATGTCTACAGAGAAATGTAGACAAATATTTTTCTACTTATGTTTGGCAGATGTTTACAATGCTATCAAATTTTAATGTACAGATATTTTCTGTATTGTCCATAATTTTATGAAGCCCTTAAAGACATATATTCTCTATTTTATAAAACATAATTAATTAGTAATATTAATTTAACATTTAAAAATTTTTCAGAAAGCCAAGAAAATATTTTCTAACTTAATTTACTTTGTTAAAATTGGTTATTTTATACATAATGTATTTTAAAGCAGAATTATTTTTTTAAGAATTATGACTGTTGCTTTTTTTCAATATCATTTTCGGCTATATTTCTCCTAAATTAAAAAAAAAAAAAAATTAAGTATTTCATATTTAAATAACGTAGTTGTTTTATAAAAAATTTAGGATTTTTTAATTTTATCTATTAATATGATTTTCTTTTTTCAAAGAGACAAATGAAAATTAATGTAAAATGAGTTAAAAAGTAAAAACGACAAAGAAGAAAACATAGCCTATACTCTTAACATGGTAAATAAATAAACAAAACAAAAATAAGTAAGTAATAAACAAAAACAAAAAAAAAGGTTGGATGAAATAAAAAATTATTTAATTTCTCCTTTAAATGACTTTTTGTTATATAATACGTTATTAACAGATATTGTGAAGAGAATATACGCAAAAAAAAAAATCCATTATATAAACCAGTAGAAGTCAAATTAATCTTTCGACAAACTAGTTGAAAATTTTTCATGTTTAGGCTAATATTAATCACTGATTATAACATAATTAAAATTACTATCTTTTTCTAATGCCGGATACTTGACTATAATGCATCTGCCACGGAGACAGCAAATTCAATGTTACACATGAAGCAGTACGGTAGGGATAAGTGCCTACAAGGAAGGGCCGGCACAATGTACTAGAATGGGGATCAGAGCTGTCAATGAAAATTTTCAGGGTAAACTTTCAGTATTTGCGTGTTACGTTGAAGAAATCCAACTACGGAATCAGGATACTTTTGCTCACAATCTCCGTAAAATCAGCGATAATCGAACTTCTCTGCTTTCTTATGACAACCACAGTGTATTGCAACTGAGCTACGATCCGAACATACACATGAAAATTAACTGGCAACTGGCAACTGGCGTACCGATTACGGAGTACCAACAGCGGGAAATACCCCACAACCTCCTCATCTTAATTAATAAATAAGTTTAAATTCTAATGGCTGCTTAATTAATGTTAGTAAAAAATTTAAGATTAAAGTTTCTAAAATTCAATTGATGATACTCAAAAAAAAAAGAAAAAATACTATTTATAAAAAGTAAGATAAAAAAAATAAAAGAATTTAAAAGTTAAGTTTTAAATTCGGTACAATTAGGGACCAGTTGTCGATGCCGTAGACTATTTCAAAAGGTAAACACACCACCCAACCCTTTGTTTACAAATCGCTGATTGGAAATCATGCTGAACGGTGAGAGCCAATAGGAGCATCTGAAAGGTAAAATATTAAAACAAAGCTCCCACAAAAAAAAGACCCATCACAGAACCTGTGATTTTTTTTAATTTTATAATTTTTATTTGGTTTTCAATTTTATAATTTTTGTTTGGTTTTCGATTTTATAATTTTTATTTTTATTTTTATAATTTTTATATCTAATCCTTTTATTTCCTTACAAAAAAAGGGGTAAAAAAGCGTACAAAAATAAAAAATAAAAACCTAACTTCCTAGTCGGAAAGTCATGAATGAATTTAAAGCACAACGTAGCAATAAAATGGGATGAAAATTAACTTTTCTACAAGTGTAGTGCAATACATATTAAAACAGGCACCAGGCTATGACAAGGATATGTTTAAAATTATAAAATGAATTTTCCTAGTGTAATTTAAAAGCATATGTCTGATTATTTTCATGATTATGTAAAATTCCTAGAAGTATTTCACTGTCAAATATTAATGAAATTAACAAATTTCATGCATGCTTCAAATGCGTTTAAATATTTTTTAACTTTATAAACAAATCGAAGTTTATCTATCGCATAACAAGAGTCATATTTCTTTTTGTATGCATGAAAAGACTCGGTATAAATAGAAATAAAAGATCTATACATGAGTATATATGAAACACGATTACAAACACAGTTAAAAAAAATTTAAATATAACAGGAAATATCTGGGCAAAATAAAATTGGTAAATCAAAAAGTTTCAATTTTATTTTAAACTGTTACTTACCTATGGTTGCATGAAAAAAAAAATAACAAGAGGCATTTACCTTGAAAAAAATTTAATCAAAAAAATAATTGATAAAAATTAATATTTCGGTTTTTTGACTGAGATATGCTGATAGCTTTTAGCAATTTTTCTGAAAAAATTTATATTGTTCTTAATTACTGTCAAAATTTTGAATCTTCCTGATATACATCTAAAAGATTTCTACAAACAAATGATTAAATGAATCTACAAGCAGACAGTTAATTTTTCAATGATAGTAACAGTAAATTTTAACACATCGTACGTCTTAAGAAATTTTAGCACTTACATCTAAAACTTTTTCAATATTTATGCAACAATATATTCGCCTAATCACAGTAACCTATTTAGATGATATGATTATTGAAATTTTTATATATAATGCATTGTTTGAAATATTTTACCATAAAGTAATGAAAATAAATTTCACGTCAATGCTACTCTGAAACATACAACTATAATTTAACATGCTATTGCATACTAACTAATTAAAAAGTAATAACTAATCATTCAATTTCTATTGAAGATGTATGTTACCTAACCAACGAATAGCTTTGTTAAAAATTGTTGAAGAATGTTTTACATCCACTGTTCTACTGTATGATCTGAGTTTTGCAGATTTTCACCAATGCAATATAAAATTCTCCCTAGAAATTCTTATTCTGTCTATTTTTGTAAAGGACATTATTGATTTAGCATTATAGAATAATTGCTCAGCCGCATGTACCAACCTGTAAGGCCTTAAAGATCTATATTCAAAAAAAAGTTTAATATAAAATTTAAACTTAGTATAACCTATTAGTAAAGCATGATCTTCAAAAAAAATTTGAGTTTCTACCAGTTTCTATGGCAATATGAACATTAAGTTGCCCCTTTCGTGATTTTATATTGCCGTAAAAATACTGAAAAGTTTTATCGGAAGAACAAGACATTATTCGGATCAAAAAACAGTTCTTTGTTTCCGTTTCACAGAATAGTTGCTTAAAAACAGCAGTGGAGCCATAAATTTTCTGCGCAAAATCCCCTTGCGATTTCAAGCAATTTCAACGGTCTCCTCCTAGAATGCTATTGATTCCACCCATATCCAGTATTTCTGTCCCAGGGCAATACTTTTTAAGGACGATTCGTAGAAAACAAGAGATTTAATTCGTTCTTTATTCGACAGGGTCTACATTTCAGGAGATGTATACAAAGGTATTATTTTGGGGTTTATTTACTGAGATAGCTGTGCCCAAGTTGGCGAAAAGAACGAGTTATCATTCGAAGTGATCTAATAAACGCTCAGAATTTTTTTTTAAATTCAGAAAAATTCAATTCAAGCCAGTAAAAGTTTTAAAAGAAATTTCGCAGATTGTTATTTAGTAAAAAGTACAATAACAATAATTTTATTTTTTCTATGCTTCATAATCATTTATTATCCTAGCTAAATTTCATTTCTCAGAAATTTCAGTTCCTGAACACATTTATAAATCAAATATTCATTGGATAATTTGTGAAAATACTACTGTGTCCAAAAGTAAAGACTAATTTACAATTTAAAATTCCCGGGCATATGCAATTTCAGGTTAGGGTTTTGGCACTGTCCTTGATATCTGTGTGAAATTTGACGTCAAAATTTTCATTAGTATTTAAGTTACGCTTGGCTTTATGAGACGCTCAAACTGACTCCGGCGATTTTTGAAATGTCTGAATGAATTGAGCAAAGAACTTGCATTAAAATTTCTTTGCTTGCATTAAATAGAATGTTGCAGAAGGCATTCGGTGAGCATTCCTATATCGGAAAGAAATGTTTTGGAAAATTTCCCTTCCTAAATACATTTATACACCAAATATTCACTGGTTAATTTGTGAAAATACTAAAGCTTTAATTTTCATTTTTATTACCAAAATAATCAGTTAAAACAGATATTTAAAATGGATCTACAAAATAATTGCTGATTAAAAATATTTTTAACTGAGGACAATCAGAGAAATCTTATAGACAACTATGCTTTTCGTAGGAATATTTCAAATCCTGTATTTAATGAGCTCAAACCATTTTAACTAAAATATGCATATTTACATCAACGTAACTAATTTAATTGGACTACACATCAGACTTTATGACAAAAATATAAAAATAAACTAATTTAGATTTAATCTTAAAATTTAAAAATTTGTGAAAATTTATGAATATTGATCTTTCGAGAATTGAATCTATGAAGACTGATCTTTTGAGTAACCAGATAACATGAATAAAATTATACACAATAAATTTAATGCAGCGATGTAATTATATTTCTATTTAAGCATTTATTAAAAAATATTAAAAAAATAAACTTTGTATCAGAATAAATTGATTGTTTTTCAAATGTTCAATTTTTAAAAGGTAAATAACTGTTTAAAATGTAACTCATTGTTCATATTGTTTTTAGCAACATTTATGTTACTTCAATTTATCCATTAAAAAAAAACTTTTAGTATATATTTAGTATATCTCATGGGTTGAATGTTTATATAATGTTTATTTTACAGGAATTTAAGTGTTCTCTTTATATATTAATAAGGGAAAATTATATATTTAAAAAGTAAAATTCTTTCATAAAACCACTAAGCACATACTTTTTTCAAGTAAAAAGCAAACATTTGTTTTACGACATTTATAGAAAAGTGTATTTCAGTGTTATGTAATAAAAAACATTGAGAAAACTTCAAGAAATATAAGTCGCTACAATAGTTTTTAAAGAAAGAACAAAGTTGAAGAATGGGCAATAAAGATAAAAGGAATAGCACACCATTTATATTATCTAAAAGCACAACAATGGTTCATTTCACTTATAAAGACATCTGGCATATAAATCGAGAATACAGGTTCAATAAATTGTACAAATAATAAATATTTCAAAGTTTTATTAAAATTTTCTATAGCAAGAGATTAAGCTGGAATGTGTAAAAGTTATTAATAAATAACTATCAAATGATCAATTCCAGCTTGTGAAGAACCTGTGAATATTTATATAAGATTTTCTTTGATAAATAAATATGTTCTTGCATGGAAGAATATTGTGGTTTTATATTTCAAATAATGGACGGATGTTACATCCTCAGTAAATGACCTAACATTTCCACTTTATCCTTTCTTCAGAATGGCTATAAATACGTATGAGCTATCATCATGATGTTTCGTCAGTTTAAAATTGGGTTTGTCTACGTGATATTATTCTCCATATTTTGCGAGTATGAAAGATAGATGTTGTACAATACATATACATATACATAATACATACAATTCTCTCATTCAGCTTTTAAATTTATTCCAGTTATAATAATTTATACCTTTAAAAGAAACTGGCAGTAATATGAAGTAAAATATGTATAAAAATATAAAGAATGAAAGGCTTTCACTGGATAAGATAAGTCTCTACTTTCGAAGATTTTATAAAAGTTCAATTCTCATTATTTTTTAACAAGAAATATTTCTTAACATATAAACTGCATAGAAAATACTTGTTCAAGTTTCCCCTAATTACAAAAATTTTTACATAGTTTGCTTAAAAAATTACTCTTGAGTGAAAAACACAAACTTATCAAATTATGATATCAAATAAATGTTCTGTATATGATTTCGAAGTCAGTAAAGATTAGTTTTACAAAACCCTTAGAAAATGACAAATTCTTTAAAAGAAATATTGTTGTCATTTCACTTTAAAATTTTCTTCAAAACTAATTAATATTTTTAACAGATATGTACAGGTTTACTTTAGTTTTAATTTTTGTATTATATACATATATATATATGTTTAAAATTAGTAATTATGGCACATTGTATATAATAGTTAACTTTAATTTTAATTTAAAATTAAATGTTTCATTTTTTGTGACTTATATTGTAAAATATAAGCAAAATTGTAATATATTGTGACTTATATTGGACCTATTAATTAAACTATGTTATAATTAATTTAATAAATGTATAAGTTTTATAATTTAATTTATTAATAAATAAATTAATACTTATATTACAATTAAATTTATGCGAAATGAATAAAGATGGTAATAATAAATGGTTTTCATTAAATGCTGTAGAATTATTACAATAGTTTGAAAGAATTGTAACTACAATTTATTTATTGAAAGTTAATATTAGTTTTTCTAAGAATCAATGAATTTTAATAAATAAAATTTATCAGTTAATGTAAATAAATTATTTACCCATATTTATTTACTTCGTCTTATCTTACAGTTAATCGATTAAATATTTTCTAACTTTTATTGTCTTTGAAAGAAATTGAGTGGAAAATAAGGAAATTCCATTATAGATTCAGCATAGTTACTTTTTTTTTCAAAACTATAGGTATAAACTGTAATTTTATGTATTAATATTTTTCTTTTATTTTTAATGAATATTTTGATAATGCATGTTTGATGACTGGTTTATCTTTCAAATTAAGTTATATATAACATAAGAAATTGTGAGAAGCTTAGAATAGCTATCAATGCAACTTTAACTTTTAGAAACATGATATTAACCTTCAACCTTAAATGAAATATACAAAAACTTTCTAAACAGTTATCGAAGAAATAAAAGAAAAGGTCAAAAGAATCGATTAAATAATATTGTAACATTTTAAATGAAACAAAATTCCAACTATAATTTAGTTATTTAATGCTATATAAAAATTAAAATTAGTAGAAATGTGAATTGAAACTTTTTTAAAATATTAATAAAAATGCAAATTAAAACTTTCAAAAAGCAAGAATCATCATTTTACATTATCAAATTCAAATACATTGAAATGAGTTATAACTGAGTTACATTTACCCAGTTTTTTTTTTTTTTTTTTTCTTCTAATGCAGCTGGCAAATAGACCGTGATTCTTCGCCATAACGGCTGCACCTATGTTACACACTTTGCATTACCCAGGGGGCACGTGTAACTTTATGGTAAGCCACGGACGCGGAGTAACAATGCCCCCGCAGCGCTCTACGATCCTATTAGGACCGGGACATACAGCTTAAAGTGGATTACTCTAAAATCTTTTACTCTAAAATGTACTATATTATAATTAAATTTGTGCAAAAGGAATAACGATAATCATCATTTGACATTATCAAATTCAAGTACATTGAAATGAGTTATAACTGAGTTACATTTACCCAGTTTTTACTTTAAAATGTACTATATTATAATTAAATTTGTGCAAAAGGAATAACGAACCTAACGATGTTCATTAAATGATGTCGAATTTTTGTCAAATTAATTAAAACAATAGCTTCAAAGAATTGTAACTACAATTTAGGTATTGAAAGTGAATATTATTTTTTTTTAGAATTAACGAATTTTAATAAATAAAACTTATCAATTAAGATAAATAAATAATTTACCTATATTTATCTATTTCGTCTTATCTTATAGTTAATCGGTTAAATATTATTTAATCTTTATTGTCTTCAAAAGAAATTGAGGAGAAAATAAGGAAGTTCCATTAGAGACTCAGCAAAGTTACTTTTCTTTTTTTGAAAATTTTTATTCTGAATAAAGAAATTGAAAATAAAAGATGTTTTTCAATGAGCAAAGAGAATTTAGTATGACACTGTCAGATTACAGAAATCAAGTCACCGGAGGAAAATAATTCAAGTGCATTCTTTTCTGCAGACTGAAATCAATTTCCTTTCAAAAGCGAAGCGCTTCTCATTTTACGGAAAACATTAACATACTCTTTCTTTTTATTTAAATACGAAAGGAAGTTGTTTCAAGGAAATTGAAGTATATGAATCCAACTAAATTTCTGCACACAAAAATATCGAATGAATTTTCGATCCGCGGCATTTGTCGTCGCAGCAATTGCGAAAAAGCAGACACTTTTCCAATTCTTCCACTAAAACTTTCAAAATAAATTTCTTCTTAAAACAAGAATAAGGAAAAATAACACTTTTTTTAATTGTGCGTAATTTACCAAAATTTTTATCGTTCATATTTTTCCATCGTTAAATACTAATATTAAAAAAATCTGATTATTATTCATGCTTACACTACTTTCAAACGAAAAATATTTTCTTTTCTTATTTTATTTTATATTAAATGAGAATTAGATGTGATTTAAAAATATATTCTTAGAATTTAGTAAAATATATGTTTACATTGTACATAAATAAATTTAAATATAATTTTCAAAAAATTGCTGAACATTTCTTTAGTGTGCGTAATTTATCAAAAGTTTTTATCGTACATATTTTACATCATTAAGTTCAAATATTAACAAATCTGATTTTCTGTTATGTTTATACTAATTTCCAAAATAGTTTTTTTATATTTCTGTAAATGAGAATTAAAAGTGATTTAAAAATAATTTAAAAATATATACATAGAATATAGTAAAATTATATGCTTTCATTATCCCTAAGTAATTCTTAAATATAATTTTTCAAAAAATAGCTGAAGATTTTTTTTTTGTGTGCGTAGTTTATCTAAAGTTTTTATTGTACATAGTTTTTATCGTTAAGTACTAATATTAAAAAAATATGATTTTTATTTATATTTATGTACTTGGGAAAGAAAAAAAATATTTTCTCATTTTATTTTTTATTAAATGAGAATTAAAAGTGAATTAAAAACTATTTAAAAATATATACTTAGAATATAGAAAAATATATTATCCCTAAAAAATAAACACATTAATTACATTAATAATAATTACATACTACATTAATAATAAATACATTAATAATAAATACATAAATAATGTACTGCATTAATAATAAATACATTAATAACATTCTGTTTTCCCTACTAAAGAATTATTGTACTATTAATTAAAAAAATAGTTTCAAAAGATTCCTTTTTATTGAAAGGGAATAATCGTTTTCTTAAATAAAACTTATTAGTTAATGTAAATGAATAATTTACCAATATTTGTGTACTACGTTTTATCTTATATTTAATTGATTAAATATTTTTTAAACCTTATAGTTTAAGAAAGAAATTGAGGGCAAAATAAGGAAGTTCCATTAGAGATTCAGCAAAGTTACTTTTCTTTTTCTTAGAAAATTTTTATTCTGAATAAAAGAAATTGAAAATAAAAAGATGTTTTTCAATGAGCAAGGAAAGAGAATTTACTACGACACTGTCAGATTACACAAATCAAGTCACTGGTGGAAAATAATTCAAGTGCATTCTTTTCTGCAGACTGAAATCAATTTCCTTTCGAAGGCGAAGCGCTTCTCATTTTACAGAAAACA
Source organism: Caerostris extrusa (assembly GCA_021605095.1). Taxonomy (NCBI): domain Eukaryota; kingdom Metazoa; phylum Arthropoda; class Arachnida; order Araneae; family Araneidae; genus Caerostris; species Caerostris extrusa. The sequence continues at coordinate 53,889 of BPLR01019179.1, read as the reverse complement.
TTAAAATACTCTTTCTATTTATTTAAATACGAAAGGAAGTTGTTCCAAGGAAATTGAAGTATATGAATCCAACTAAATTTCAGCGCACAAAAATATCGGATGAATTTTCGATCCGGGGCATTTGTCGTCGGTGCAATTACGAAAACCAGAAACTTTTCCTATTCTTCTACTGAAACTTTCAAAATAAACTTAACTAAGAATAACTTAAAATAAGAATAAGGAAAAATTAACTGAACTTTTTTATTGTGCGCAATTTATCAAAACTTTTTATGGTACATATGTTTCATCGTTAAGTACTAATATTATAATATCTGATTCTTTTATGTTTATATTACTTTCCAAAAAATAATTTTTTTGCTTTTTCTATTTTTTAACAAATGAGAATTAAAAGTGATTTAAAAGCAGTTTAAAAATATATACTTAGAATATAGTAAAAATATATGTTCACTTTATCCCTAAATAACTTAAAATATAATTTTCCAAAAAATAGCTGAACATTATTTCAGTGTGCTGAATTTATCAAAAGTTTTTATCGTACATATTTTTCATCGTTAATACTAATATTATAATATCTGATTTTTTAATTTGTTTGCTTTTTCTATTTTTTTAACAAATAAAAGCAGTTTTCTTAGAATATAGTAAAAATATATGTTCACTTTATCCCTAAATAACTTTTAATTTTCCAAAAATAGCTTTATTTTAGTGCTCTGAATTTATTTTTATCGTACATATTTTTCATCGTTAAGTACTAATATTATAATATCTGATTCTTTTATGTTTATATTACTTTCCAAAATAATTTTTGCTTTTTCTATTTTTTAACAAACGAGAATTAAAAGTGATTTAAAAGCATTTTAAAATATATACTTAGAATATAGTAAAAATATATGTTCACTTTATCCCTAAATAACTTAAAATATAATTTTCCAAAAAATAGCTGAACATTATTTCAGTGTGCTGAATTTATCAAAAGATTTTATAGTACATATTTTTCATCGTTAATACTAATATTAAAAAAATCTGATTTTTATTCATGCTTACACTACTTTCTAACGAAAAAAACTTTTTTTCTTATTTTTTTTAATAAAAATAAGGATTAAAAGTGACTTAAAAATAATTAAAAATATGTATTAAGAATATAGAAAAATAAATACATTAATCACATACATCATTAATAATAAATATATTAATTGCATACTACATTAATAATAAATACATTAAGTACATACTACTATAATAATAAATGCGTTAATTACATACTACATTAATAATATTCTATTGTTCACTACTAGCGAATTATTGTTCTATTAATTATAACAATAGTTTCAAAGAATTTCTTTTATTGAAAGGGAAGGGTCGTTTTCTAAGAATTGTCGAATTTTAATAAATAAAACTTATTAGTAATATAAATCAATAATTCACCCATATTTATCAATTTCATCTTATCTTATATTATAGTTAATCGATTAAATATTTTTTAACTTTCATTTTCTTTGAAAGAAATTGAAGGGAAAATAAGGAAGTTCCATTAGTCTCAGCAAAGTCACTTTCCTTTTCTTTTTTTTTGAAAATTTTTTATTCTGAATAAATGAAATTAAAAATAAAAAAATGTTTTTCGATGAGCAAAGAAAATTTACTATGACACTGTCAGATTACACAAAAATCAAGTCACTGGTGGAAAATAATTCGAGTGCATTCTTCAAAGTTTTGTAAATAGGTCTTTTTTTTGAAATTTGCTCCAGGGAGTAAAAATCGCAATTTTTATTAATTATGTCAAACATATAGCATCTTTTTTGCTCTTCACCTTTTGTTTAATAAATAGACTTTACAAATAAGTCAAATTGGTTTTTTGCTTCTGTCTCTTTCTTTGCCTGAACTTCATTATCCTTAATTTATGGACATGAGTGTACTTTTCAAAATTTTTTTGTTTTTCATTAAATGAGAATTGAAAGGGATTTAAAAATCATTTTTAAAATATATGCTTAGAATATAGTAAAAATTTATGTTTACATTATCGCTAAATAACTTTAAATAAAATTTTCCAAAAATAGCTGAATTTTTTTAGCGTGCGTAATTTGTCAAAAGCTTTTATCGTACATATTTTTTATAATTAAGCACTAATATTAAAAAAAAAATCTGATTTTTATTTATGTTTATACTACTTTCCAATGAAAAAAAAATTTTTCTAAATTTTATTTTATATAAAATAGGGATTAAAGGGGATTTAAAAATTATTTAAAAATATATACTTATAATATAGAAAAATATATTATCCCTAAAAATTAAATACATTAATAACGTACTGTAATAAATACATTAATAACATATTAATAAATACATTAATAACATACTACATTAATAATAAATACATTAATAACATACTAATGTTCACTACTAACGAATTATTGTTCTATTAATTATAACAATAGTTTCAAAGACTTTCTTTTTATTGAAAAGGAATAATCGTTTTCTAAGAATTAACCGAATTTTAATAAATGAAACTTATTAGTGCAGATAAATAAATAATTTACCCTGCCTAATCTATTTAATATTATATTATAGTTAATCGAACAGATATTTTTTAACCTGTATTGTGTTCGAAAGAAATTGAGGGGTAAATAAGGAAGTTCCATTAGAGACTCAGCAAAGTTACTTTTATTTTTTTCTGAAAAATTTTTATTCTGAATAAGAGAAATTGAAAATAAAAAGATGTCTTTGAATGAACAAGCAAAGAGAAATTTACTATGACACTGTCAGATTACACAAATCAAGTCACTGGTGGAAAATAATTCAAGTGCATTCTTTTCTGCAGACTGCAAATCAATTTCCTTTCTAAGGTGAAGCGCTTCTCATTTTACAGAAAACATTAACATACTCTTTCTATTTATTTAAATACGAAAGGAAGTTGTTCCAAAAGGAAATTGAAGTATGTGAATCCAACTAAATTTCAGTGCACAAGAATATCGGATGAATTTTCGATCCGGGGCATTTGTCGTCGGTGCAATTACGAAAACCAGAAACTTTTCCTATTCTTCTACTGAAACTTTCAAAATAAACTTAACTAAGAATAACTTAAAATAAGAATAAGGAAAAATTAACTGAACTTTTTTTTTCATTGTGCGCAATTTATCAAAAGTTTTTATCGTACATATGTTTCATCGTTAAGTACTAATATTATAATATCTGATTTTTATTTAATGTTTATACTACTTTCCAAAATATTTTGTTTTTTTTTTTTTTTAAATTTTTTTAGTTAATGAGAATGGAAAGCGATTTAACAGTATATACTGAGAATATAGTAAAAATATATGTTCATATTATCCCTAAATAACTTTAAATATAATTTTCCAAAAAAAGCTGAACATTATTTTAGTGTGCACAAATTATCAAAAGTTTTTATCGTACATATTTTCATCATTAAGTACTAATATTAACAAATCTGATTTTCATTCGTGTTTATTCTACTTTCGAAAGAAAAAAATCTTTCCTTTTTTTTTATTTGTTATTAAATGAGAATTAAAAGTGATTTAAAAACCATTTAAAAATATATCCTTAGAGTGTAGTAAAAATATATTATTCCTAAATAATAAATACATTAATTACATACTACATTAATAATAAATACATTAATTACATACTACATTAATAATAAATACATTAATTACATACTACATTAATAATAATAAATACACAATTAATAACATACCATTGTTCACTACTAACGAATTATTGTTCTATTAATTATAACAATAGTTTGAAAGAATTCCTTTTATTGAAAAGGAATAATCGTTTTCTAAGATTTACCGAACTTTAATAAATAAAACTTATCAGTTAATGTAACTAAATAATTTACCCATATTTGTATATTTCGTCTTATCTTATAGTTAATCGATTAAATATTTTTTTTAATATTCTTTGTCTTCGAAATAAATTGAAGGGAAAATAAGGAAGTTCCATTAGAGACTCAGCAAAGTTGCATTCCTTTTTTTTTGAAAATATTTATTCTGAATAAAAGAAATTGAAAATAAAAAGCTTTTTTTCAGTGAGAAAAGAGAATTTAGTACGACACTGTCAGATAACACAAATCAAGTCCCTGGTGGAAAATAATTCAAGTGCATTCTTTTCTGCAGACTGAAATCAATTTCCTTTCGAAGGCGAAGCGCTCCTCATTTTACAGAAAAACATTAACATACTCTTTCTTTTTTGTTTAAATACGAAAGGAAGTTGTTCCAAGGAAATTGAAGTATATAAATCCAACTAAATTTCTGCACACAAAAATATCCGATGAATTTTCGATCCGGGGCATATGTCGTCGTTGCAATTGCGAAAACCAGACACTTTTTCTAATTCTTTCACTGAAACTTTCAAAATAAACTTCACCTTAAAAACAAAAATAAGGGAAAAAAAATAATTGAACTTTTTTTATTGTGCGTAATTTAGCAAAAAGTTTTTATCGTGCATATTTTTTATCGTTAAGTACTAATATTAAAATATCTGATTTTTATTTACGTTTATACTACTTTCCAAAATGTTTTTTGTTTCGGTTTCTTAAAATTTTTTATGAATGAGAATTGAAAGTGTTATAAAAATAGATGCTGAGAATGTAATAAAGATATATGTTCACATCATCCCTAAATAACTTTAAATATAATTTTCCAAAAAATAGCTGAACATTTTTTTAGTGTGTATAATTGATCAAAAGTTTGTATCGTACATAGTTAAGTGCTAATATTAAATAATTTTAGATTTAAAAATTAAAATTTAGTTTCATCGTTAAGAACTAATATTAAAAAATCTGATTTTTATTTATGTTTATACTACTTTCCAAAAACATTTTCGTTTTTTTTTTTTTTTTTTTCATTAAATGACAATAAAGAAATGATTTTAAAACCATTTAAAAATATATACTTAGATTATCGTAAAAATTTACGTTTGCATTATCCCTAAATAACTTTAAATATAATTTTCCAAAAAATATCTGAAAATATTTTTAGTGTGAGTAATTTATCAAAAAGTTTTTATCGTACATATTTTATTTATATTAAAAAAATCTGATTTTTATTTATGCTTATACTACTTTCCAAAAAAAAAAAAAATGTTCTTATTTTATTTTTTATTAATTGATAATTAACAGTGATTTAAAAACCATTAAAAAATGTATACTTAGAATATAGTAAAAATATATGTTCACATTATCCCTAAATAACTTTAAATATAATTTTGAAATGTTATTTATTTTTTATGCATTTGGGCATAGAATTTGTAAAGCTTGCAGCCCTTTCACTCAGCCAAATAAACATTTGTCCTGCGCCACCATAATTTAGAATAAAAACCTCCAACTGTGATATGTGGGAAGAGGTCGACCTTCTTTTTTTTCTTACTTTTTGGAAAATATTTTCGTCCTTACCGTTTTATCATACTCCATGTGAGAAAATGAGAGCTGTGCTTAAATATAGCGTTTCTTAGTGCTGGAAAATAATTTTCTTGAATTTAGATGGCCTGTATTGTAACTACTAGGCCACTGCACCTCTATATCCTTGTAGAACGAGAGCTTTTGTAAATATTAATTAAAATTTTAATTTTTAATTATAAGCTTATATGCTGGCATTTCCATAACTTTAGTTTTGACAATAAAATCGAAAAAGGAGTAGACAAAAATACAATTATAGAAGGAATAAAAAATGCATAAAGTTAGAATTCTTTCCGAGTTCATTAATCAAAATTTTATGTTTGTACCACAAGGGGAAAAACAGTTCAAATAGTTTTTAGTCTTAAATAATTTTTTTAGGTACAATAACAATTTAAGGTTTCAAATTCTATAACTGTCTACATAAAAATATTTCTTTGAGAAACATTTGTCTTGTTTCGTAGTTGCACTATTGAAACATAACTTAAAAAATTCTACTGCAACTTAAATAATTCAGTGTGACAGAAATATGAAGTTTATTATACTTAATTAAATTTGATATTCAATTACGAACAAAAATAATGAACTCATTAAATTATAAACGAAATAATTAATATCTTACTTGGATCTTTTGAGAAAAACATTCAACTAATTAATAGCGAGAGGAAGCTAGATACTAAAATCTTCTAATTTTATTAAACTTATGAGATATTCAAAATATTTTTACCATGAAAGATATAAACTACAAAGTTTACGAAGTTTAGCAAATGCGTAAACCCATTGCTTTTGATGTTGCATAAATAACAATTAGAAGCAACCATTAGGAAAATCTTTACTGCTAATTAATAAATGAATATTAATAAAATATGAATCACCTAATTTATAATTCTAAAAATGGATATTAGGCAAAAAGTTAATGCTGTTTTCAAGTTTATAGTTAAATGAATATTTTATATGCTTATTTGCATTGAAATACTAATTTAATTCTGTGTGCGTTACGAAAGTCAGAGTTTTATAACTTATGATCTTAAAGTTTATATTTTAAAAATAAAATAGTTGTTTTCGAATTTTATAATTTGTTTTTCGAAAGATTAGTACAGAATTTAATTCATCATAGGAAAAGTTTTTTTTTTTTAAAAATAATTAAATTGTATTACACAAATAATTACGCTATAAAATATATCTTCAAAGATTTCAAAAAAAAATAAATTAGTACAGACATTAAACAAATAATGAGAAAGCAAAATTAAAAAGACTGTAGAATTTTTTTCTCCACTGGACAAGGTCAAACATAACACGGGGCAAGAAACGGACAGTCTGCTTAAAATGTTCTTAAACAAATCTCTTTGCTGTTGAGCTTAATGCAATGAACTTTGTTCAAGTTGGTAATCTCTTTTAACAACTACTGTAAGATAATCATGAAGATACAGTTTAAAGTTGCTGTACTTTGATAAGATCTGAGTTTTTAAATGGCTAGTAGAAAACCTTTTTATTTAAACCTATTAAAATAGTTGGAAAGGGAATCTCGACTAAAAGTTTTTGCAAAGACAGATTTTCTAGTTTAAAAATTGACTAAGTACTGCTTATGTTTAGCTTTTCAATGAGGAATATGAAGGGTTTGATTCTCATTTTAACTTAGCAGCTTCTTGATTATTTCATTTCTCGTTATGTCAGCAAGACCTGGAACTTGTTCAACGGTCTATGCAAACATTCTCCTCGACAATTTTACTGTTGTTCTGATTCATCATTTTTTAACCTTAACCAAAGAATTTAAATAATAAAAATTTAGTAAAAAATTAAAAACCAAGAATGCTATCCCAAGATTCATTGAAAATTAAAAACTATAAAAGGTTTTAAAATATAAGGTATCCAAGAAGTACTGAGCACTTTACAGAATTGTGCAGAAGAAGTAATGATAAAATGTCTTTACTAACTTACAATATGACTACAAATATTTATATATTTCAATATTAAATTCCTTTCTTCTTTTAGTAAGACCAAGAAATCCTATTCCTGCTATGTATTGGCAGGCATCGGAGGAGTTATGGAATTTTAATCACTCCATAGTGGATATCTTACATATTTAAATATAATGAATAATTTAATAATTTACAATTAATGATAATTTACAATTTTTGTATGGGGTTATATGAAGGATTGTCTCTTTCAGGTGCTATTTACTAATTTGCCAGCATATAAAATATGCTATAATTTTATGACTTCTAAAATGCTTGGTAATAAATGCATGTAATCGAATATCATTTGAAGTGCTTTGACAAACCAAGGGAGTTCCCATTGATTTTTTTATTCTATAACAATGTAAGCTAGTAAATACATTTTATTTATCTCTTGTAGATTTCTTTTATATAATTTTTGTAATATGCCAAAAAATTAAGCACAAATTAGAAATTACCTGTAAGAAGATCAATAAAAGCTCTACTTTTTAAAGATAGAGTATTCATAACACAAAATTGAATACGATTTATACCTCATTAATTTCATCAATATTTTTCTGCTATAAATAAATGACAAAATCATGTATGACGTCAGGAGTGAAACAAAAATGCATTTGCGTTAATGGAAAGGATGCTGTATAGAAGATATTGATAATATTCACCTGAAATAAGACTTAAGAAGTAGCATATCAAGTTGTTTTATATTTAAAAATCTCAAAATCAGCAGGGTGAGCAAACATAAATAATGTAAGAAGATTAATAGCCAATAATCATATTAATGCATTATATTATATACAAAAGCCCCATTTAATTGTTTATTAGTTATCTCCATTTTTTTCTTTTACGTTACCAAATCTCTTGAGTCCCGAGTAAAAGAAGGTGTAATTTTTTAAATGCTTTTAGAATGTTTGTACAGATTTTTTCCAAAATAATTTTAGGTTAAATTGAGGAATTCAAGTTTTTTGATTTTTTTTTTTATTTAATGAAAAAGACCCTTCAAGATATTTAATTTGTTCTATCCCTTCAAAAGATTTGTCAACAAAGATTAAATAAATTTTTCGTTTTCAAGATTTTCTTAGCAGGAAACGATATTTGTTTTCTAAATGCTCGTACAAGGAAGTAATTCGAAAAGACCTTACAAATCGTACACTATATAAATCACACTCTGAATGTTCCTTCACTCCCCTGAGAAAGCTTTATATCGAAATATCAGAATAAATACCCATCAAATGATACTTAATAGGAATACTGAAATTCTTTAGCGTCTGTAGTATGTTTGTAAAGGAATAGAATTCCCTATGTAAACTATTCAATATTTCAACATTTCCTCTACTTCGACTGCCACACTTTCAAACTGTAGCAAAACTTTCTGACCAAATTTAGATGACTTACGAAGTTGAAATTTATGTATCCGGAATAATAAACAAAAATAAATTTTCTTCATTGAAAAAGGTTTTTTTTTTTTTTTTTTCGAAAATAATCTTTGTGATTATCAGTACACTTTTGTATACGTTTGAACAAATTTTCATAGAATTTTCCATTCCGATTGAGATATCTCAAAACGTGTATTTTGAATGAATCAACAGCTTCTTCAGGTGCCAAAAATCGTTCACCACGTAGTTTATTTTTCACGGATGAGAACAAAAGAAATCATTGAGTGCCAATCAGAGCTGTGCGGGCGGATGACCCATCAAATCGATGTTTGACTGGTCAAATAGTGAACTATTTGTACCGTTGTGTGAGTTCTCTCGCATTCTGCGGGTTCTGTTGTTGTTTTTTCGTATTTCTCCAGAGACTTCTGGCAAACTTATGCTTGCGTATCATTCAAAATCGTTCATTCTACGATTTTCTAATGGTACAGTAGCCACATATAAGTTTATTTCAAATAAAAGCATGCGTCTATTTGCTTCGAAGTGTTTCTTGTGCGAACAACTTTGTTGAGATAGGCCAATCTTGAAAGATCCATAGAATCGATTGTCTTTCATATTCAGGCACATATGCAGAGATCCAAGATTCTTTACCTGTGTAAATGTTGTACATAGATTTTAAAGCACCACAATTGTATTTTTAAATTATTTATTTGCAACAATCTACAAAAAGCCTATTTTTGAGCCATTGTCAAATTATGCCGAACAACTCGAACTAATCTTTTTCACACCTTAATGTTCATGCAAAGTTCTTGCATGCTCATCATACTTACGTTTAAAGACGCCTCAATCTCACAGTAGGAAATTTGATGATCCTACAATATGAGTTCCCGCTCGGTATTGATGTTTCTGGCACAAAAACCGAGTTTGGACGACCTTCTACAATTCATTCGTGAGGAACGACGGCCACGATTAAACTCACTGAATTACTGATATACAGTATTTCAGATGGTGCTTCATCTTCAAAAGTTAAAATGAACTGATCTATGCGCTGTTATTGAGATAATCTACTTGAAAGCCATAGTAAATCATTGATCGAAAATGTTGAGTTAATTCCATTTTTTTTTTTGATAGATATAAAAATTCTTAGTTGCTGTAAACAACAAAAATTGTATCACTAAGATACAGCATTGAGTAAATAAAGATAAAATATTTCAGGATAAATACATCGAAATCTTCATATACATAAAAGTATAAATTAGCAAATCTAACGTACAGGTCACACAAGTTATAAACAGGTCACAGCAAGTTATAAATAACAAGATTACGAAAAGAAATCTCTGAAGCTAAATCTAATGGATAAAATACCTTCAAAAGAATATTCATTTGAGACAATCATGGAAATCTTCAATGATTAATATCTGGTTTCTTAAATACGTTCAATAAGAAAAGAAAACAATAAAATGTTTTCCAATATCTGAATCCCACAAATGCTCTACTGTGACATTTATCAATGTGAAGAAGCAATAAAAACAAAAATATTTTTGGCCGTTTAAAAACTAAATTAGTAGATAAATAAAAATAAAGTACCTCCCTTTTGTAAAAGTACGAATATATTCCAGAATAAACAAATACATAATATAAATACGTCAGTTGTAAAATATTACTCACCAGTTTTAAGTGCAACAATTTAGACAAAATTAAAATAAAAGTCAAAACATAAAAAGCGCCCACAAAGAAGAATGAAAGTTTCTAGCAATTTGCGAAGAAAAATTCTACTTTTTGTTCCCAAAAGAGAAATTTAATGAGCATTCATTAGTCTCAAGGGGAGTTGTAGTTCTGACCGAAGACTGAAACTGGAGAATTATTGGAACTGAGTGGAAGGCGCTTTATGAGCATTTAAGCCAGATGGAGAAAAACGGAAAGTATTCTTACGTATAACCTAGTTTTTAAACCATTAAAGATTATTGAGCTGATTGCTGCCATATTTCAGGAAGCAAGTCTTTTTTCTTATACTTTTTTCCTTACTTTCTTTGCTAAAGGAGAAAAAAATGAAACATATATTTTCTCTCAAAGAAAGAATTTAACTCGAAACCTTTTTATCGTTAAAAAGTATTATACTATAATAGAGATTTATTTGTGTTATAAAATATTTTTTGAACGTGTATAATATTTTAACTAGTTATGTGTTATAAGTCTACTATTAATATAGTAAAAAGAAACTTTTTAAATATTTGATAACTTTTAAATTAACTCGAAAGGACTCGCGCTTTCTTATCAAACGTTAAGACGAGTTGGTGTCATAGAATAACCCCAAACTGAAATTGAACCCAGCGCTGTTAAAAGCATTATAATTTTTAGTTCGAAAAATAACGCTTTTGACTTTTAGATATTAAGAATACAATGCTTACCATAAATTCAGTCTTACATTATTTTTGAGATAAGAATTAAAACATGAAACGACCAGAAGAAATTCGTTAAAAAATTCTAATTCTAATTCTTTTTGTCAATAGTAATACTAGTACATTCACCCAGAGTATAATGTTTCTGACAAAACAATGTAAATAACTGAAAAAAAGTTCCATATAGTAGATAGCTTGTCAAATAACTGCCTCTTGCCTGCCATTTATATTGTCAAATCTTATGCAACGTAGAAGAAACAAGAAACGTGTATGAGACATTGTAGTGCGGAAAACGCTGATACTAATTCCGTCTGTCGCAGACAAAAGCGAAGATTTTTGTAATCTAGGGTTCTTTATGTTCACTATATCAAGTCAATATATCAAGGTCTGCATCAGTCAATATATCAAGGTCTGCATCAGTCAACATTTCAATGTCTGCATCTTCATCAGTTTCAACTTCAGCAAGAAGTCTACTTAAACGCTCCATATCTTTTTCGTATCGAGTCGGCATTGTTAACAACAGGCAAATCCAATACAAACGAGGAATGCAAAGCAAGGAAAGCAACTAAAGGCTCCTTCCCCACCGAGGCGAGAGGCGTTGAAGATTCACGCCGCAGGCGAGAAAATTTTCGACCCCTTCAGAGCGAAACGTCAAAAATAGCATTACGCCTAGCGAAGTTCCGCTTTGAGTTGAATGTTGGTCAACTCGAAGCGGCGGATTTCAAACCGGTTTCAGGCGAACGTGGTGAGGCTAGTGATTGGTCAACTCTTCACGCTTAAACGCTTCTCGCCTCGATGGGCACGAGCCTTAACTGACCGTATAAGCCACGTGAAATAACTAGTCTGTGGGTGAAACGGAAAAACGCTCGGGTCATTACATAACCCGAGTAACTGACCAAATGTTGAAACGGAAATAGCAAACAGAAATTTCAGAAATACTTCCTAAATACTCAGAAAAGGCAGAGGAGGGTGAATACCTCAGTTACTGATAAGAAAAGAATGAACAGATGTCTAGTTTACTAGGAATCGGGTTTACTGATACCTTGGGGTCATAAAATACCCCAATATGCCGGGTTATCTAACTGTATTATTAAACAATTTATTATTGCCTAAATCCTTTAATAAAGAACTCGTATTTTCAGATTTGTATGGGATTGCAAATAACATATTATAATATAAAATTAATTATTGGCCTGAAATTTTGACGATGAATTTTTGCACAAAATGTTCACAAAGAAAAGATGCATTTAGAAAAATCCGATACATCCGCGGTAACTGCACACTTTCCTACCATTTTTATCAATAATTAACAGCACAATATCTTCCAACATAATATCTATAGTTGGAAAACTAACCAATGTGTTGGCGTTGAATTAAAATTAAATTAATATCAACCATTAAACTTTTAATCTAAAACAGCTTTAAGAAATATTTCAAGAAACAAACAAACATTCATTATTGAAGGTCAAAGTATCAAAACATTTATTTTATGTGCTATTAAAAACTACAACAATACTATTCCTGTAACAAAACTCGTTTAATTTAGAGTTTGAAAATATTATTAAAATATTTCCTCCGCTATTTATTCCCAAATGAGGGATTCCTTACAATGGTTATTATAAATTTTCTGATTCATTTAATTAATTTAATTTATATAAGGAAAGATGTATTTTCAATTGTTATTATGTTTGTAATTTTAAGAATTTGTAATTAATTGCATGCTTGTGTTTACTTTTAATTTAATTGCTTGGAGACTTGGAAGAACAAATTTTTCTTTTTTTTGAAATTATAATGATATATTTTTAAGAACCAGGATATATAGATTATCCATGAATTTTTAAAAAAAATCATTTATAGTATATTTCCCAAGTTGATAAAAAAAAAAAATCCTCAATCTTTGATCGATTTTTTTAGTATCATATCAAGAACTCACTGTTCTTTCAGTATAAAAGATTGATTTAAAATTATTTACGAAAATGTTTAAGAATGAATACAAGTTCATTCAATATTTATTGTTCAACATTTAACTTAAAGTTCATGGTTCAATATTGTTCAATATTTAACTAAATTTTACATTTTTCCATTTGAAATTTTCTGTCTTGTTTTCTTTGAACCAGTTTATGTTATGTTGATAACATCTATTTTACACTCTTTGTAAGCATATATTCAGTATTTTTCTCTTTGATTTAATTTAAGTAATCATACTCAGTAGAGAACTAAAGACTAAAATAAAAAAAGAATATATATGGTACTTTTTTACGTTTATTTAAATTATAAACATGACTATGTGATTTATTAAAAGTTGGAAAACTAACTAATGTGGGGTATTGAATCCACTTTGATTATAGACATTGTTTTCTTTGCATTAGTTATATGCTATATTGATAACATGTATTTTACAATCTTTTTTTGCATATATTCAGCATTATTCTCTTTAATTTTTATTTAAATAATCATGCTCAGTAGAGAACTAAAGACCAATATATATATATATATATATATATATATATATATAAGATACTTTTTTACGTTTTATTTAAATTACAAATATGACTATGTAATTTATTAAAAAATGGAAAAAACAACGAATGTAATGGTGTTGAATTAAAATTAAATTAATTAACTAAATTAAATTCAATTGTTAAACATTTAATATAAAGCAACATTTGTCTATAGGATCCACAATAACTAGCTCTAATTATCCCACCAAACTAGTCCCAGCAAAATTTAATTTAATTAAAAATTATGTGTTATATTTTACAATAACCCATAAAAATTCCACATCATTTCCACTTTGGAAATCATGTCTACATGACGCTAGTAAATAAATAACTGTCACAAGTAATTTACAATCACTTGTAATAAAATTGAAAACTGAATTCCTTTTAAATTATGAATACTGAATAACATTTAAAATTTGTTTATTGTCATGCAACATGTATATATTTATTTTTGTCTTTCTAGTATATCATGAAATGTGAAATGCATTACTCCTAATCTGACGTAAAAAGGCTTCATTTTAAGAATATGTCTAAATATTATAATAAGCACTTCAAAAATTCTAACTTAGCGAATCAAATTTAAGAGATCTCTTTCATTATTTTTAAATTTGATCCAATATTTATCTGATGTAAATAGAAGACAGACAAATTATTGAAGTCAAAAAAGAAAATCACTGATAAGCATTTAATCGGCATTTCAATAATCTTACTTCAGAGAATATTTTATATCCGAAAATTGCTTTTACGCCAGAATTAAACAGAACAGCCAATTAAAGAAAATCAGTTCTATTCAACAAATCAACCTCTGACAAGATATTGAACCATTTAAGGACTATCAAAATTAAAAATTGATGAAAAATTTTCAAAAGTGGTTTCTAAAACATCGATAATTATATATATTGTCAATGAACTTGACAGAAAAAAGATACTGAAAGATTATCTGTTATTGATTTTTTATTTAAAGTGACTTAACATAAAGTCTTGAATTGTTAAAAGCTATTGATGTTGTCAAAAGCTGTTATTAGAAATGTTAAGACATATTTTACTATTCCCTGTTAAATTTGAAAAAAATTGCACCAATTATTTTCTTTTGTTCATTTCAAAAATGTGCAATATTATGATTTATGATTCTTTATTTGTAAATATTGTAGAATTGTATTGTTGAATAGATAGTGAATGATTTCATTGATTGAAATGTTATTACACTAAAATCTACTCTTTTTTAAAATAAATGTTTGAACTCTTAATATGAGCAAGGTAAGATGGCTATTGTTCACCTTATAATAATTAATAAACAATGCTGGAATTTTCTATTTAAATAGAGATAGTGTGTGTCATAATTTCTTCATAGGAAACATGTAAGAAATATGAAAATGCATGATTGGCACTTCCTTTTACAACTGAAGGCGTATCATATCAGGTCCCTTAGAAATTTCAAAGGAAGCAAATTGTTAATTTTCTCTTTGTAGGCAGCTGTTATAGTGACAAAAATATAAATTTTATTTCGTATGAATTCATACTTATCAAAGATGCATGTTAATATCTTTTAATTCCATTACAAACATTCCGATGAGCACTGCACATAGCTAAAAATATAAACTGATTAACTGAGACAGAAGAAAATTATAAATCAAAAGTAAAAATACAGCAACTGATATAATAAACGATTAATAGGATAAATAAACGCTTAATTACTGGTAAAATAAATGAATATGAGAAAAAGTTAGAAGCTTATAATCATTATAAAAAATTGAACATTCGTTCAGCAGATAATTGCTACTTTGGCCTAATTAAAATATCCCCATAGTTTCCAACATAGACTGCGTTTATGAGTGGAAAATACTAAATAAAGGTTTTGATGAAGATTGCCTTAAGATAAAATAAAGCATAATAGGGATTTGCCAGTTGTTTGCACATTCACAGAATATTATTATACAACTGCATTATCATCTTCTTGCAAGATATAAGTACGTAATTTTAGCAACAAAATACAAATATGATGAAGACATAGTTCTCCAATACCGACTTGAAAAAAAAAAAACCAAGATAAAAATGTTCATATTCAAATAAATTTTATTGTCTCACTAAGTTGAGCTCAAAGTGAAAAATAATACTTCTATTTTTACCTGTCCTTATTAATCATCAGACCTCATTAATATCTCTCATTTTCACTATGCACAGTTTATGGCTTCACAAAAAGCGATTTTATTACTCTTCATCTAATAACTATATTTATCCGTTGCTAAGAAACTACCTAAAATCTTAATGGTTAAACATAGTTTTATACCATATCAACGAATGACTTCCTTCTATAGCCAAGTATTTTCGTATTTTAGTCAAAATCCCGAAAATTTTAAAAATTGTAATGATATAAGTTTAAGCATTGAAGTAAAATATATTAAAATTAATTTTTAAAATTACAAATCAAAAAACATTATTCGATTACCATAAGTACTGCAAAGTAACAAGAAATACAAATATTATGCATTCTCTTGTGTTTTGCATTAATGATGACATTGATTATAATTGATAATCATTGACTTTATAATTTGATTTTTAATGCATAAAACCATTGATTTTATATTTATGAATTTTTTTAACAAATTAGTAAACCAAACCATCTGAAGCGTTTCAATCTAGAATATTTTTAAAAATTAAATATAATAATGATTAGACGTGTTTCATTATAATAATTGTATGAGCAACCAATATTTATCTTTGAGCTGTTAAAAATATGATCCTGAAGCAATATCTTAAAACCAATAAAAAGCTTTTTGATAATTTTTAATTTAATAAAATCTATTAAGGAATTATTTTATAATAGTTTAATAGTAAATGCATATCTTTAAAAATAAATAAAATAATTTACATTGAAAAGTCAAAGGTTAAATAACATTCATCACAAACTTACTGAACTCATTCTAAATGCGAATGCATTATTATGTACAATCTTAAATCTTATTAGTGAGAATGCAAGATTTTACTAAAAGAAAATATTTAGTTATATAGCACATTTTTTTTTTCACGTACTCTGGCATTTTAAATGTTAGCTTCTATCTACTATAGTTACGCAGAAAACAAATGCTTTTTTAGTCTAGAGGGGTAATTTTAATATGAACAAACGCGCTAAATTTTTAAAGACTTACTAAAAATATCACTTCAAAGAGATAAGTTTGTAAAAATAATGACTTATATCCCTTACCCTACAACAAAAGAAATTAACAATTTGCAGAGGATCCAGAGAAGTTGGCTTTTAGCAGTAATTGCCCTATAAAACTAAGTTCGTTGGTCTTCTTCGGGATAAAAGAATGAAGCAGATACCTTTTTCTCATTTCGGAATTCACCTCTTTTTCTTTAAGCTATGAAATAGGAATGCCTTTAATTTAGGCTTTTGAACAAATAAATCCATCCTGAAGGAGTTTCCGTAATATCTTTACAAACACAAACATCGTCATGACATTAGACGATTCGAAGCTTCAAAAGGTTACTTTTAAAAGGTTTTAAAGTTATAGCCAGTTAAGATTGCTGCAACATAAAAATAAATGAAAATCGCGAACCGTTTTTTAATTGGGGATTCTTTTTGGGATTACTAACTTTGGTTTGGACAAGACCAAAGAAAGACTATCTTCATTATTTAAAGCAAGTGATTTCTTCCGATTATTTCTTTTTTTTTTTTTTTTATAGCTATTGCCTAATGAATATTTTTTTTACCATTAAAGCGATTAAAGAATATTATTTTATTTTATATTTTAATATATTATCAACTTAAATCTGACAAATTGTTGAATATTTTTTCAATGAACTAAAATGAAATATAATGTTTTACCAGCAATTTTTAACACTTATTTTGATCTTAATAACTAAAAATTTAGCAATTCTTAACACTTATTTTTCTTAAGTAGGAGGTTTATATCAAGCCAAGTAGCTTTGCATGCCTTATCCGTCTGCACCCCGCAGTTGTGTCACTGTCCTAACTGAATGAACAAAGTTTATATATCTTATAGCTTTATTCCAACATTTTATTAAAAAAGATGAAATTTTTTCAAACATGTACCACACATAAAATAAAATTAATTGCCATCAATAATCATGTATTTTTACATTTAAAAGTTTCTTAAGTAGCCTGATAGTTGTCAATTAAGTACTCTGGTCTCCATAAGTTAAATACACCTTTTTTGTACCTGAATTGCTAACATATAAAAATGAAAACCAAGAAATTTGAATAAAAACTTCGCTGGACAATTACTTACTTTCATTATTTTGAAAATGTATTCTCAATTTGCAATTAATTAATTTTTTGTCAATGCCTATTCTGAAGAAAACGAAAAAAAAAAAAATAATATTAAATAAATAAATAAAATAAAAATTAATTAATTTAAAAATAAAAATAAAATAAATAAGCAATGCACTGTGCAAAAAAAAAAAAAAAAAAAAAAAAAATCAAATCAATGAGTAGGAGCCACAAAAGTGTTCCTCTACTTTTATCGAAAAAGCCAAAAAGTGATCTTCAGAAGTGTGTCAGTTTTTGAACCTCACTACAAAAAACATTAAGCCATCTGGCAAAAATCAGATCGCAGTAAGCCTATTTCAATCCACCCGGTCCTGCAATCTTAACGAATCAGATAAAAGATTTCTTCTTGACATCACCAGCAATATTTTCGTAAGGAAAGTTTTTAAAAAAATGAAGAAACATTTCTTAGAAATTTCGAAAATGTGATAATCAAAAGCTACCTCTGACTTTTACGTAATTGAACAATTCTTTCAAAAATATAGCGGATATATTTATTTCATTTGATTTTATTCACGTTACTTAAGAATATTTCATAAAACCACACTAGCTATATTTATTTTTTATATTTTTAATATTAAGTGTCAAAAATAAGATTGTACCTTAACTTTAGTAGGCCATTGCATTTGTCCAAATTAATTTAAATTCAAAACGTAAGCTCCAAGTATTCTTAAAAATCATCTCAACTATATATATTTCAGAATTTATAATATACTGTATCGCAAATGGAAATTAATTCTTATATCACCATGCTTAAATAACTGATAAAGAAATCCTCATTATAAATTTTTAATTTATACCTAATTAAACTACCTTATTTGAAAATATTGAGTTTAACACTCAACTATGGTACCAACCCTGAAAAGTCAATAATTTAACGTGAAAAATATGTGGCGTTTGTATTCTTTCCCAATTAATAAGCCCCGTCAAATTCTAATTAAAGGTGAAAATTTTAATGAGTTTAATCAATTATTCCGGTACACAGTAATGCATTGCCTGGTTATTTGTCCTAATTAATTTATTAAATCCGTAATTTAATGATAGTCAAGTTAATACTTGGATCCCAATTTTCAAGGTGGTTGAACACAGGCTGCAACCTCAATAAGTTTATTTGAAAGCTTTCGCTCTCTATGCCTGAATATTGATTTCGTTGATCAGCAAACTTAAAGCTGGAGCTCTGAAGCTTCGGAGCTCAATCAAAACTCTGCATGGATCCAACATCTCGTTCTCTCTGCGGAGTCTCAACAGTAAATCCAATGAAAGGTATTTAACTGTCGAGCGCGTTTATTATCGCAATAGCAGTTTCGCTTGGAAAGCTATTCAGTTGAGTTACATCAAAACAAAGCTGACTTCAACAAGGGGCAGTGGATCTCTGTATGCTCTAGTTGTCACTACGTTTATCAATGAATAGTCTTGAAACACCACTGAATTGCATTGATTGAATAGAATTAATTAGCATAAATGACTGCTGAAATAGTTCGTTGTACTTCTTGCTATTGAATTGACTAAATTAATTTTAAAGTCGTTTTATATAGTGACACATAAAATATTGTTTAAAATTTAAAGGTTTTATCTAATTTAAAGGTTTCAATCTAATTTTAAAAGTTAGTTTAGGAATTCACAATTTTCAGTTTAAAGCTTTAATAAGCAGCATTAATGCAATATTTTAAAAGTTGCCAACTTTTCAGCAAGCTTCAATTAGATAAAAATGAAATATAATAATATTTTAACCTTTGAAAAGTTTGCATGAATTAAATAGCTATATGCATAACTTAAAATATTCAAGATTCTTTAAAAATTGAATTGATTCTTTGAGGATTATTAAAACAATCCTGATTTCATTTGTTTAACAAAGCACTTTCCTTGATTACTCGAAAAGTAATTTAAATCCACAAGGTATAATAACAAGCATTTCTGTTATTATTGAACCATTGGCAGAGCTATCGGACAGCGTAAACATTTATTATGATTACTTAATGTAAACTTTTGAAATGCAAACATTATTCCATATTTACATGCTAAAGATTATACATAGTTGTTTAACAAAGAAAAATTCTTTTAAAATTCCTTTTCCAATATATAAGCAATATAAATGCATTAAAGTTATCATTTGACAAAATAACATCAATTCCGATATCTTTGTGCTATTTTTTTTTAATTTTTAGAGAAACAAAATAATCAAAATCTACATTGCTTGGAATTGATTTGAAATTATTTTCCAAAACATTTATTTGAAACCATTTCCCAAAATATTTTTATAAGCTAACTTATAATAGTAAAAATAAAATTTTCATAATTGAATGCATAAAATATTGTGTTTTACAAAACAAATCAAATAAAATATTATGTTTTTCACATAAAATCTCGATTACTTTGATACAGAAAAATGCTTTTTTTCAAACATTAAGGATTAACATCTTAATTTAAAAATTTTACACTTGTAGAATAATTAATCCTTTCATAAATTTTCATTACATTTAAAAAAAATTACAAAGCTTACTCATAATGTAGGAGAAAGAAAATCATGATACATATAAAATGAAATAATAAAATGAAATAATAGATATTAAACTTTCAACATCTAACTAGTAGGAAAGATTATGAAATTATTCAAGAAAGGGAAGAAATTATACAAGGGCCCACTGAGAACATCATTGTTACTGCAAATGATATCCTCATCATTTAACGTCTATGTATAAATTAGACGCAACATGTTTAGCTTTACTCCACATACTTTTCCAGTTGCTCCAAAGATTTGTTAATTATGAAATCAAGCTTTTTATGTTTGACACTTTGACAACCAGGGTTGAATTTCTGAACTGAATAATTTTATTACAGATACCATTTAGAACTTCTATTTTTGTACCATACAACAGATATTATTACACAAATGAAGGACGTGACATACTAAGTCAGACAAAACTCCCTTAATATCTTTTGTGGATTCAGCAGTTAGATTCAATTCTCAGAGGATTTCTAATGTTAATTTGATGTCTGGCACGTGGGCTTTTATACTTTCAACATAATCTGACCGTCTATGTTAGATATTCTGTGAAGACATCATTCATTAGAATTCTGCATTGTTAAAATTAAACTGAGAATTAGACTAAAACTAGAATTAGACTGAGTTATAAATATATTGTACGATTGCAAAGAATTTCATGGCTTTCAGAATGCCTTCTGTTTGTTATTTCCACACAAATTAGGTGTATTTCCTCCACGAAAAGCTGTTTCCCATCGCTCAAGTATTCTTTCTTGTGCATTTTTCTAATTTTGTACCATATTTCGTGTTCTTTCATTTTTTCTACCGTTATACATGAACGGCCGTAAACAGAAAAATACGACCATCCTGTTTACGGCTCGTGTCCACAAAGTGTAAAATCCTTTCTATAGTTTCAAACTGCTCATATGGTATTACATAATGCAAAATAATTGTTGTTTATTAACAATGGGATGAATCTGGCAAGGAATCAACAATAACAGACAAATAATTTGCAGTTTTCCCGTTCTTAAACATGTGTTTGTGACAGTAGAGTATACATCAGTTAACTCGTTTTGGGGGAAATTTTGCACTGAAATAATTGACTTGAAGTCGTTCTTTATTTTTTGTGACTCTTTAACTTGCAGAACATGCACTTTTAGTGTCGTATCTCAATAAGACAACAACTTTATGACTCCCAGAAAATTTGCATTGCCTTTTCTACCTATGTACTGAAGGCAAGTCCCCTTCGTAAAATAATAGTATAGCATCAATGTTTCATTTCATAATGTTGTACCACTAGACACATTCTGTTTTTATTCATGCCTCCAACAAACTGAAAATGAGTTTACCAGAAGGCAAGAGTCTTTGTTGATGCAATCATAGACTCCGATTCGGAAGAATCATTTTCCGAAATAATCAGCAAGATAAGCAAAATATTGTTTTTCTTTTTAAATTCACTGCAGACAAGCCAATCTCGGTCTTTTTTAATTCTATTTAAACTTCGAAACGTTAGAATACTTTCGGGAAGAAATTGTGTCTAACATTGGAAAATATTTTACGAAAGCCAGTATGACCTTTAATAGCATCGTTTTCTTCATCTAATTGGGAAGGCACCTGTACGGATACAGTTTGGTAGGTGAACTAGAGCGATCCCGCATGGGGGAGGGAAATTGCCTCGGACGTGCTTCACCGAAAAGAAGATGTTGACGCACCAAGTAGAATTAAAGGTCGAAGATAAGCTATAGATGAGAATGGAGACAGGACAGGGTAAGTTCTAGTTGTTTGTATTATGCTGGATTTCCTTACGATATCCATTACTGATATTATATCCGGGTTTTTGTTAAATACGTGGTTCACAAAAAATAGTTCTTCAACGAATTCATTATTAAAAGAATATTTAACAAATACGATTTACTGAGCAAAGTTAACGATATCTGTGCTATCATCAATTTGTGTGTAGTAAATTTTCCACATTAAGTAATTTGTTCTAAAACTATTTCCTTAAATTATCAGCAATGATTTCTATGAATCAAGCAATGGTATTAGGTGACAAATGAATTTATATATTAGTATATTCTTACAAATGAATTAATTGCACCATTTTTATTGCAGCGCAAAAAAAACCGATGGTGTGCGGTTTTTTCTCTCTTAAAAATACCCCCAGAGGCTTCTAAATGTTTACCGTAAAGTGTAACATTTTTTAAATGACTATCTTGACCATTGCACGATTTTAAGATTTCGCTTTCATTTAATAAAAAAGAAAATCAATAGGGGTGTAAGATAAAATTATTGTTTTCATACAGAATGTATAAATGTTGCTCAGTTATTTTTAAGACAGAATTTTAATATTAAGTTTTAAAATAGGTCTGAATTTTGTTTCATTTACAAGGATATCGCTCAGAGATATAAGTTATTAACAATTATAATATATCCAGTGACAATATGACCAGAATCTTTATCAAGGAATAAAGAAAAACTTTCGTACTTGCACAGATAGCGTCGATAGCAATTATTTTACAGTATAAATAATAAATAATATTTTTTATTAAATAGAATATTGCATTTGAATTCAAATTATATCGTATCAAAAATGTTTAGATATAAACTTCGACATGGGTCGACTTTTGTATAAAAGATTTCATTTTAAGGTATCCTTTCGATGTTTAAACAGTAGCATCTTTTCAGTTTTTAGAGAAACTCCACTTTTATGCTACAAATTGTGGAAGGAAATGATTTGTGCATTGATGGAGTAAAATATGGGTAGCTGATCAATTAAATGACTCTAGTTTTGGCACAATCGAGTGTAAAACCCATAGCTTCTTATTCAGAAACAGCCAATTCAGCTTCTCGTTTCCTCTCTAATATAACATTGAATATCAATTTACTTACATGATATACATTTGGCAAATCTATGATTTGCAACTGGTAAAACATTTCCTACAAATATGTCTTTTTAAATGAAATTTTAAGATATTTATACTATACAAAATATAAATAGCAAATTTCAACCTTTCATAGAATCAATTTGATTTAGTTTAAATGGATTTAATCATAAAAAGCGTCTTTCAGTATTAAAATCTAAATTAAATTAATGGATATTTTAAGATACATTTGAAATTCACAGAATTCAGTCTAGCTCATTTTGAAATTCCATTAGTTAAGTTATATTCATTTCAAACAGACGTTTACTTTTCTGATTAAAAGTTTGTTACAAATATAATTAAATTAAAGCAGTTAAAATGTGTTCAACTAACATTTGTATAACATTAAGAAAATGGACCTCATTATATTTATTAGATTAGTTAATTCATGAAATTCACTAGCAGCTCCGAGTTAATTCAGTAATCTGTTCTTTACAACGTCATTTAGAAAAAAAAAAACGTTATTTTGTGACTGACTTCAAAAAGTATTCTGAGGAATATACCATTCTTTAAAATGTATAAGTTTTTAATATTATAATGCTATCGTCTAACCATTTTATGTGAAAAGATTAGAATTAACAGTCAAAATAAAATTACTGAAAAATATACTTAACTTAACTTAGATTTACATAGGCATAAATAATTAGTATAAGTAACTTGTTAGAAGTTTGCAATCTTTAAAAATGCATGTAGGTATGATGATATAAAATTGTGGCGTCTAGGAAAATTTGAAAAGAACAAGTTGTTCGCTTTTGAATGCATTTAATGCACACTGTTTTAATTAAACATCTACAAAACATAATATTTAATAACATAATCAGCTCTTTAGATTAACATAAGATTCAATATCGTAGAAAGCTGTCCACAGCTACACTAGATTCGTTCTCCCCCTCTATTTCACTGAGTTCTATCACAGTTCTTCTTCACAGGATAGATGATGTTAATTTATAGAGCTTTAGAGAGCCGGGTGGACCTCATTTCTGGTAAACCATGTCTACAAAGAAATTGACTTAAGGATAATTACCCAGAATAATAGCACATTTAACTAGTAAAGTAAAAAAATAAATAAACAAAAAAATGAAAACATTAAGAAATTAAAAAGAAACAAATAACAATTAAAATTCTACGCTGTAGAAAGGACATTAATTAGAGTAAGTGGGACTGTCGAAAAAGCTTGCGTGTATATGCTGAGTTTGTCCAAGTTGTTGGTTCTTTTCATCACTGGAAGTGCCTGAAAGAGATTTGAGAATGTTATAAGGATGCTATTAATTCCTTTGAGTACAACTCTGGGTGCCAGAAGGTCCAGTGTTAGATGGGATGTCAATGCCAGAACCGTAGTTGAAGAGGTCGGAATATTACCACTGAGAGCTTGTGTAAAAGATCTAAGTGGGTTTATAGTACGTGTCTTGAATGACTTGGGTATTAGAGAAGATTTCTTGATGAATTGTCTTTTTTTTAGATGATGGTTTTGAGAATGTATGGTAGCCTCTCCAAAAGCTATATGACCTTTAGCGTGACAGTTAATACATGTAGATTCCTGCAGTTTTCTTTTATGGGACATTCTCTGGTACGATGATTTTCTCTGCATTTAAGGCATGTTTCAGTGCAGTTAGATTGCATAATATTACTTCTTCTTCTAGTAAAATTTTCTGTTGTAACTGATTGGTAGAAAAGATTTTTAACTTTGAAGATGCCCGAATTTTAGGGGTTGGGATCAATTCCACTAAGAAGATGGATAAAGGTTCTTTGGTAGTGAATTTCTTCAGTTAAGCGTCTTTGACGACAGAAAAATTCTTTTCCTCAAGTTTAGTTTTTATTTCATCTAGTGGGTTGTTGATCGGTAATCCTTTCATGACTACTTTCAAAGGCCTTTCGTTACTTGTTTTAGGACGTAGTATTCATACTTGGATACGAGTAAGACATTTTGTAACTTTGTGTTAAGTTTCTTCCTCAGTTCGTAAACTTTTTGTACAACTTTTGAAAAGTTTTTCCTTCCCGAAAATTTGCGATTAATTTCTAGCAGGGCAAGGATGTAATTGACCATAAAGGCCAACATGAATGGTGGTGATTTGGATGGGGTATGCACTTGCCCTTGTTCTCCTTCAAACTGAGCTTCCTTGGGATTTTCTTCAAAAATCTGCTCAAATTTATTGTTCGTCGAAATTTGGAAAGGTACAAAAAAAAAAAAGTTTTCACTCTTGGCCACATGAATTTTAGATAGTAACTTGAAACCACCCAAGATACATTAATTAATTTTAAGTATTAGGATATATTCAGTAGTTCTTTTGACAGCCTTATTAGAATTATTGTCAGTATTTAAAGTTATATTTTCTCAATTACATTTATTATTATAAAAATGAATAGTACAGTTAATACTAGACAATTTCCAAATGAAGTCAACTTACCTCGCACTGTTGAAAGTTTGTCCAGATAAGACGAACGATAAGATTGAATTCCTTCTTTAGTCTTGCATACTCTGGATACTTACTTGCGTTTTTGAGAAATTCCATCTGGCCATTTATGAGTTTTTTGTATATACTTTATATATACATTGAGATATCTCAAATTCGACAATAAGTGAATACAGCAATAAGTGAATTTATAATGTAATAATTATAATAATAAGTATAATGTAATAATTTTTGTAATAAGTTATTGTATTTATATATTTTAACAAATTCATATTTTTTGTAACTTGTATTAGTGAGCAAATTTTAAAATTTGTATATTTGATTTTATATATTTTGATGTAAACATTTTAAACATGTTTTTATGGAGTATGAAAAATTTATCAAAATAAAAAGTTAATTAAACTAAAGAAAAATAAAGTTGCAAATCAATGTTATTTTTTACGTGTCAATGAAATGTCAAGGCGAAAATACAAGTGTACAACATCATGGGAAAAAATTGCAACTTATGATAATAATAAGTTCAATTTTGAAAAAAGATGACAAGATTTGCAATTATGATGATAACAATGGATAGGTTGTTTGAGTACACCTTTCTAATGACACCTGAGTAACAACACATTATATTGTGGATCCTTAGATTATCAACAATAATAAGGCTGAGCTCAAGTCATTAAATGAATAATGTTATCTCATTTTTTGTATTTTGCCATCTCACATAGCTTATTAATGTTGGAAAAACATTCACTTTGATTATTCAGTATAACTTAACAAGGACTGAAGACTTTTTACAAAGAATATACAATTTTCCTAGGACAATTGTACAGACATTCCGTGAACCCTTTCTGAACTGAGTTAAAACTGAAAATGAGAATAAATTTTTTTCAATTTTTTTCACATTGCTCTTGTTAACTATATTCTCTCTGTCGTTGCTCTTGTTATAAAATATCGCAAACTGTTTGTTTCAGCAATTTATTTTTACTTATTTGCTCATATTTTAAACATTTTTTCATAGTACAATTTGTTTAACACAAAATGTTTTGTTAATGTAGTGTAATATATTTTTTTTTTCATTCTGTTCAACTTGCTATATTTACATATTTTTTTACTTTCTAATTATTTGTTCTAATAATTTTATTAATATATAGCTCTACAAAATTTAAAATAATAACAAATATTACAATAAATGTGATTAAACCCAAATAGCTGAAATGGACGAATATATAAAAAATTGTTATACTAAAATTTATTTACACATATATTAGTAATAGTAGCATTTTTCATTCATATGAAAGGAAAATAAATGAACTACAACCGCAATGGCAAGCTGTAGAACACTCATCTTGAATTGACTGTTAATATATTTAAATAATTATGACAATACACTAGAACATGTAGATTTAATTTTTCTTAAAAACATTTGAGTAATTAAGACTGATAACTTAATTGTTAACCTTTTATGGAAGATTTTTAATTAATTGCAGTGCGTGTAATTGTAAGTACTTTAAGGAATAATGAAACTATACAAAGCATAGTTGTGATGTTCCTCAAATTCAATTTAGTCCCCACTTTGTAATTACATCTGCAAATAGCGTTTGATGAACCTCTGTGTTTACCATTAAATGAGTATAAGATTTAATTCAATTTGCTGTGAATATTTTTGAGATTCAGGGGAGATAAGTAGACGAATCTCCAAAGACAAAAATCCCATGGGGACTTTTGTCGAACTGAAGTTAAGTAACTCCAATGTGTTTTGGAGCTGTGGGAGCAATAATTATAAGCTTCAGGACACTCCTTACGAGTTCTTCTCAGGCGTGAAATTGTCTCGAATACTGCAGATGTACTTGACTTCTCAGAGTGAATCGAATCTCTTGAGAAACAAGTTCTTAACAAAGAGTCTTTTAGAACTCTGCTTGTGTTTTCCATCACGTATTGCCTGACAAATTAATCGTGTATCTTTTCTTTTGCTTTCGAGTTGAAGAAATGTAAGTATTGGTTAATAAAATAAAGCAGAACTTCACGGGAACAAAAAGAGTTTCTCGCAATGTAATTTATTGTTTTACTCAGTTTCTAGCTATCTGTTGAAAAAGAGATAAAAAAAAAATTCTTTCAATAACAAGGAAGTGTTTCCGCAGATTTTTTGAAGACAATTATGTTTTTGTAACTTTAGAACTCCGCAAATTTTTATCCTGTTGCAATAGATTTATTCCTGCAACTAAATATGAAAACGTATATTTTTTTTCAATGCTTATTGTTTCGCATTCATTATGGAATTTAGAAATTTTTCTTTTGGTAAAACTGTATGAAAATATTTATTTTTATACAAGAAATTATTATTTGTATTTGTATTCAATTTTACTTTTTCTTATGGAGCTACATAAACGAAAGAATGCACAAAACTTCTTCAGAAAAAGAAGTTAGCAATGTTAATGCACATATTCCACAAGAAACATTGAAAAAATAAGATCTGTTTACAAGTAAATACATGCAAATACAAGTTAAACATTTGCCTTCATAAAATGAATCTCTAACAATAAATGTTTATTTCTAATGCTACTGAATATTTTTTTGTATCTTATTAAAGAATGTATGTAAATAACGGGGTATTACTTTTAAATGAATCGCCTGCTATAGTAAAATGATCGTTAGTAATGTTACTGCACATAACAGGAAACATTGCAAATTAAGATGTGTTTACAAGTATATAGATGATATTTTAAACATTTGCCATGATAAAATGAATAAGTAGCAATAAATGCTTTGTTCTAATGCTACTGAATATTTTTTGTGTTTTAATAAAGAGTGTAAGTAAATAATGGAGTATTACTTTAAATGAATCGACTGCAATAGTAAAATGATGGCATCATTATAGAATGGTGGAACATATGGTATGAGACATTAAATTTATATTCCTCTACAGTTTCAGACAAACATAAAGATTTATTAAATTTTTGTAGCCTCAAGAAATTAGAAAAGGCAAACAAAATTATTTTGAACATTGATAAAATTCAGATATTTTTACAATAAAATATCTACGAGGACAATAAGAATCCATTTTTTATTAAAAACTAAATACAGTTGTATCAAATATAGATTATTTAATTATTAAAACAAAAGCATTCACGTTATAAAAACGTATAAAAAAGATTACGTTTGATATGCAAAATTTTGGTCAGATATTCAGTGAAATATTCTGTATAATTTAAGAAAAAGAAACTATTCCTAATTTAAAATTATTCGTATCTTATTTAAATAATCCTTTCTCCTACAATACAGGCAAGCGCAATTAGTTCGTTCCAAACCTTTCATCTTTTGTAATCAAGCATGCGTAAATTCTTTTGATATTCATCAAAGAACAAAAAATTGCACAAAGAACAAATTACAGTGAAAAAAAAAATCATTAACCTTTTTATTTGTATATTTTATAATCACCAAAAAGAATATCGTAATTTCGTCGAATCTTATTTTGCAGTAAAAAGCAAACCAGGAAAAATGAAACATCCAAATATTTTCTTCTTTAGAATCAGCAATTCGATGACAAAGATTCTGAATTAATTCAACCATGAATAAAAAATTTGCATAACAATGCTTGCTTAATTTCAATTTCTTACGTAGTTTACTTGATTTCTTGGTTTGTATATCTTTAAAAAATTCAATTGTGTTAGAAATGTAAAATATGCTTCGCGATATCTTTAATGGGTTTTAATTTCGACCATAAAACTTAAATTTATTATTCTGAATATAACAAAAAAATAGAAATCATTTTTTTCAATTGAATAATTTTTTAAAATAAACATTAGGTTAACATAAGTTAAAACAACATAAGCATTAAAATAAACATAGGTTAGAAACAACATAAACGTTAAAACAAACATAGGTTAAAAACAACATTAAATTAAAAAACATGTTAAAAACAGCATAAACATTAAAATAAACATGTTAAAAACAACATAAACATTAAAATAACGTAGGGTAAAAACAGCATAAACATTAAAACAAACATAGGTTACTAATCATGTACTATATTCTGAAAAGATAAACATAGTAAGATAAAAAGATTATGGTATAGATCGCTTTATATAAATGTATATATTACTGAGTTTATTATTACATAATAAACTCAGAAATATTTTATTTTACTTATTAGCTATATAAGCTTTCTCGCAATTTTAATGTATAAAAATTACACTCACTGATTTTAAGGGTTTATTTATAATGACCAA
The DNA here is from genome assembly GCA_021605095.1 of Caerostris extrusa. Lineage (NCBI taxonomy): Eukaryota > Metazoa > Arthropoda > Arachnida > Araneae > Araneidae > Caerostris > Caerostris extrusa. The sequence goes on along the minus strand of BPLR01019179.1, from coordinate 23,935 downwards.
TATGCATGTAAATTATTCAAAATTATATAAACATTCATGTCATAAATTCATGCTTAAAAATTTTTAAGATATTAACTGAAGATAATGTATGCCAATACATTTAAAATAAAGATAATGTATGTCAATACGAAAATTGAAAATCAATTTTTAAATATTAATTCTGCGTTGTTAAAATTTTATTTCATAACTTATTTCAACTTAAATTAAAGACTCTTACAATATGTAATAATAATTATCTTGTTGTTTAAGAAAGAAATCTTTTACAGAAAAAAAAAAAAAATAGAACAAATTATATTTTAAACGTGTTTTAACTGTAAATAGAGAATTTTAAGCTATAGAAAGTTATTCTTTTTGTTTATTTTAACTATTGAATAATTATAATGATATATATAAAAAAAACCTAGAAAAAAAAAAAACTAGTTTTTGATTATAAAAAACATTCCATCATTATAATTTTCATCTGCCTCTTCAAAACAATTCGATAAATTTGAATTTTAAAAAACTTGTGGTGATCTAAAGAAATTAATTGCAGTATTACAGTATCTTAGGATTTAAAATTCTAAAGAACAAATAACTTTGAAGAAAATTATCTTAAATACAAGACGTCATTTTTCATAACAATTTAAACCTTCATAATATAAAAATATGGATATTATTGATTTTTAGTTGTATTAAACAAATTAATAATGCCTTATCTTTTAAGTTTCCTAAATATCCTAGCGTATATTAAAAATTAAATGATAATTACTTTGCCCTTCACAAATAATTCCTTATGCTGTCTTTAAAAAAAAAATTCTGAATTAAAATCTTAATGTTAATCAAGATTTAAGTTAATCAAAATCTTATTCTTAATTAAATAATAATGTTAATTTACAAAAATAACTCAATATTACAAAAATAATCTATAACACAATTGGCAATGATTGTGATGGTTTATTAATTGAGATTAACAAGATTTTAATAAAAGACATTTTTCAATCAAATATATTGTTTTAATGAAGTACTAAAAATAAAAATAATAAAAAAAAACTATGCTATGACTAGCTGAACAGAAGTCAAAAGAATATTAAAAATTCGAAGAACTCAGTAAACACGTAAGTATTTTATATATAAAGTTTGTAAAATTTTTAATTAGAAAATTAACTTTGTTGGACTAAATGGAGTTTAACATACTTATTAAAATATTAAAAATATGCATCGTGATTTGCATATTTAAGTAATAAATTCTATTTAATTTATGCCCATTAGGGTTTCAATATTTTATAGATAAATAATAATAATCCTGAAGAAATTTCAGGATTTACGAAAACATCAAATAAAGCAAAATAATTTTAAGTTTGAAAACATTTAAACTGTTAATTTTAATAAATGTTTTATAAATTTTAATATGTATTCAACATTCATAATTTTTGTCTCATTTTGTTAACAAATTAGGCTCATGTAAAAAATCTAGACACATTACTCATGTTCTTATCACTGTAGTTTTTGTTGATAAAAATATATTTTTAAACAGAATGATACATAAATATTTTAAAGTAATGTTTTTAAATGCTAAGTTGTTATTCACTGTATTTTATATGGAATATAAAAATTTCAAAACCTTTATTTCTAAAGAGCTGTATTTTTTGAATTTCGAATGTAGTATTACTTTGAATTTTGGAAGTGGAAAAAATAAGAGTGGTATTTTACAATTTCTTTTTTAAAAGAATTAGAAATAGAAGATTTATTTTTCAGAAATGCTATATATAGGCCCTCACCACTTGCTGGTAAACATGCCATTCAACATTAAAAGACATTTTTATTAAAAATCTGCTACATGCTTATATCTACTGAATTCTAAGGCAGAATATAATAAACTGAAGAAAATCTGCTACAGGGATTAAAACTAAGTAAAAGTTTGTTCGTGAAAATATTTTTAAGCTTCCAAGGAAATGATGTAATATGTATTTTAGTATTTTACATATTTATATATATTTCTTTCTTTTTTTTTATCCTAAAGGAAATTAAGGGTAGGTATAGAAAATATAATCTTACAGTTAAAAACTAGTATTCAAAAGACTACATTTAAAGACTGACAAAAATTCTCCTTTTGTCTGAATACATAAGGAAACAAAACCTTTGTAACATTCGCTTGCAGTGAGAAAACGAAATTGTCATTATCAACATCACTTCGAAAATAGTGTGAAATGCAATCGTCAGTGCCAACTCACTGCCAAACTATAGAAAGTCTGCTTTTTGTTTCGTTGAATCACACTTATTAGTGTTTAAGGCAAATCAAATTGACGGTAACTTTTCGTTCCAGGTGTGATCATCAACCACTAAAATTGCCGAATGAGGTTTGAATTCTTTGTTTTTCGTTCAACAGGATTTACTGTATATGATAGGTATGAGTCAGGGTTGTTTATGTTCAAAAGGTAGCAAACCTGTTGGAGTATGCCTTATAAACTGAGAACCGTTGCCACTAATGAATCTTCTTAGTAGTCCATATCTCAAAAAGATTTCAATTACTATAATTTCACATTCTTTCCATTTGGTGGAGTAGTGTTCTAAGATGGAGATCCATCGATTGCCGTCTTTTGTTTCAAGTAAAGTTCCAAAACTTTCTATAGCAATAGTTCCAAATAATTGAGAGTATATGTACCATTCTTAATATACTCAGTAATAAATCTTCACAAGCCAATTCCGAAGTATCTCTTTGCTATTTTATTACATGTTTTGTCAGTTCCATAGTATCTGGCGTCATGGTGCTCTTTGAGAACTTTTCTTCTTTTTTTTTTGTACTGACACAATTAGTTGACCTTCTCCTGATTCGGTATAAAGAGAATATCTATACAAAACGCCTTTGGTTCGTTAGGGAACCATTTTCAGTAACCTTAGGTAGAAATTTCAGTCCAAGAATGTTTCTTGGACTACGTGATGACATATCCATGGATACAGTACAAACTTTACAGGTTTCTTTTGAGAGTTCACAGAAGGATCGAGATCACATGCCCCTTACAAAATCAACTTTACCTGGAAGGTAATCTATTTTGGAATTGAAAGATTGAACTTCTAAAGTAGATTAATCGTCCAGTAAGAGACTTTATACTCATTAATCACTTTAAAGATTGATGATCATGATATAAGTTATTCCTTGCCCTCTTATGTATGGACGAAATTCTTTTTTTTTTTAATCTGATCAGCACTAATCAAGTCTTTCAATATATCAAACACTGTAACATTTAGCTCTGAAATCCAACTTTTAATAAAGTTATGTAAATTAAAATAATTTTCTCGACAGGTATTGGTGAGATTTTTATAATGCTGTCCTAAGAATCAGTGGAAATTGTTTTGCATTCATTTTGTAACGTTTCAGTAGAATATATGTATTTAAGATGCTCATAATTTTAACAAAATTGTTCAACTGGTTCTTGAATTGTTAATTAAGCAATAACGATTGAGATAAAGAGAAAGATAAAACATTCCTCTCATTTCTGCTATTTTCCAAAAGTCTATTTTTGGATTAAAGCTTGGGACTAATTTTTTTAAGTTCAAATTTAGATAAATCTGTGGCAACCGTATTCAAATCAAATACTAAATAAGCATATGCATTGTTTACACTTGTCTGCAATTTTAACTCTTCTAATTCATAGAATCTGTCCTTTTTTCCTTTTCATCCGCTTGAAATTTTAATTTTTCTAATTCAAATAATCATTCTTCCTACTCATTTCTTTCATTGATTATATTATTAAATTCGTCTTCATATGTAGAGCATTTCATTATAATATTTTAATCTCATTTATTCTAAAATTATCTTCAGATAAATATGCTATTGTATAATATTAAAATAAAAATAAAATATGCAATTAAATATTAAAACCCTATACTCACTATTTATTAAATTAATTTATATCAAAATGCTCAAATGAGTAGCATATAAATTATAAATGTATAATTATTGTTTTCTCAAATAAATCAAATCAAATTAAGAAAATGATGAAAATATTCATCAAATAATAATAACAATCTTCAGACACTAAAGATTTGGTATACAAGCTTATCTTTGTTTTCTTGTTCAGCATGAACATTAACTAGTTAGTGAAGATTGACTTTAATTCAAAACAAGATTTTTTTTTTTTTTTTCAGCTGTCAGGGTGACAGCTGTTTTCGAAATTCTTTAGTGCTTGAAATATTAAAATCCAAATTTAATTGTCTTGATATCTTTAATGTCTCATTAAATTCCTCAGAACAATGGATGTTCGGTTTATCTTCAACAAATATGGCATTTGAACCTTATAGTTGGGTGTCAATTGCAGGAAGGATACTTATTCTGTATTTGGATAATTTTAGATAGATTTTATTTAAATGTTTAAAAAGAAGAAATTACATTTTAAATGGAGATATTGATCCTACACGAATTCTAGTGCAGCTATCTGATCAATATCCTTCTTCAAGACTTCCTTTGTGGTGACAAATAGATTGGGTATAGGGAGCATTGCAAATCTAATCACTCGATTGGATTAGGAAGAAGTATAATCTTTTATGACAGAGGTAAACACTCTATTGGGTACGGGAAATATGACGTCTTCTGTCAGTTTGAGGTAGGATTGATTCTTGGCTGACAGAGAAATTTGTTGCACTTTTCATTTTTTAATAAAAGTTGCCTCATAAAATGAGATATTATGAATAATTTATTGCTATGTTTGAATTTATCCTTAAAATGTAAATAGAAATATAAATTTATTTACATTGTACAGATGAATAAACATGTGTATGGAATTTTTTACTTTAATTGAAACAATTATAATTTAAATAACTGATAAATGATTCTGATTCTTACACAGCAATTTTTTATTTTGTTTAACGACGAGCTAGTAATAGAAATATTAGAATACTGAAATAAAAAATAACTACTTTTTCAGAAATATTTTACGCATCAATTGTATAGCTAATTTCGATCCATTTAATTATACATTCCTTTGTCAGAATTGGTATAGCGTGGTCAGCTTCATCAAGGAATGAATTAGAATGCATATTATATCAAACGCTTGTAGTTAAACGTATATCGTGACATATTCTAATTACATGAAGTAACGAAGTTTTTGCCAAATAGAAGAAATTTTATTTATTAAAAAGTTAGAAATGGTTTAAGATATAATACAGTATTTAATTATTTATCTCTCATTAAAATGTGATAGGAAAAATTATAGTTACAGCCTATAATTTAGATACCATTACTTTCACAATGCTAGATTTTTGATGTTGCTACAAGATACAATTCTTTTTCTCTCTGTAGAAGAAAAGGGAGAAATTTTATATCAGCATTGCCCAAAGTGCTATCAACATGAAACATATAGGAATCTTTGAAAATTACTGTTTTTATCTTTATTTTCAAAAACTTTTATGCTTCATATACGGCATTACTTACTAACTTTTTAAATTAAATTTTACTAATTTTTAAAAACTTTTGTATAACTTATGAATATAGCGAAACGGTTCTTTTTTTTCCAAATGTGACCCGAGATAGTTTTTATTTACAAGTACAGCTAAAAGATTAGATTAAAAAAATACTTACTTCATAACAAAATGCTTATTCAATAATTTGAGAATTTTCCAAACAAGAAAAGGCATGATGGTTTTATTGTTCTATATCACACGATATTAACTTTACAAAGAAATTTTTGCCATTAAAATATAACATCATATATTCTAAAGCAAATATCTTTGAACTGACTTAGTCCACCTAAAAATTTAAAATATTTAATGCCAACTTTTAAAATTCTTTCTTTTAAAATGTATAACATCATCATTCAATATTTTATTAATATAATCAATATTTCATCGCACATTTTATTTGCCTCATATTAATAAATTCGAAGTTTCCTACATTATTATTCTATGTTATGCGTATTTCATCTAAAATATTGATGAAAGTATAAAATATTAGGTATCTTTAGAGAACTCAATAAATATTTAAGAACTACTGTTACAAACTTATGAATGCAAAATTATTAATTAATTGATTTAAGAATAAGCCTTCATATCATGAATTTTTAATTGAATATGCAATGGGGTTCAAACTTAAAACTAATGCTTCACATCAAAGATGAGAATCTTTTGTGTTAAATACGTAAGTTTAGTTGTACTTGTGGTAGATGTATAGAAAGGAACATGCTTTATAAGCACTCTTGTAATTTTCTTGCTTTCACACATTTCGCCGAATTGTAAGATGTTTCTTTGGTGAAATTAAAAAAAACAGTTAAAATATGCAAACACCAACTCTTGGATGATGGAAATGAGCTTTTGAATGGTGGATGGGCAAGGAGCATCACAGTTTCCCGTGCAGATTGATAGAGACTTAAATGTAATGTCCAGCGTCGTTCCCAAGTTTTGCAAAAAGTTTAAAGATACTGAATCCATGAAATAAAAGCCTGGTACAGGTCATTCAAGAGTTACAGCGGTTAATGAAGATCGATATTTGTCCTCATAATAAAAGGCGTGAAGTTAAATAGCTTCTGATTTCGCTAATGAACTTCATGCTACCACAAGAACCTGAGTTCAAAATTACTGTTTCCAGAAAGCTACACGACAGAAGTATTTTGAAATACGACATGTTGTTTGTGTTCCTTTTATTTCTGAGCACAAGAAAGTCCGTTTACATAATGCATAGAACATCGCATTTGAACCAATAGGGTCTAAGATGGGTTCTGGTTTATTCTTCATATTGAATCTCTACAGTGGTTCATATGGGGACACCTAATTTGTCCCCCAACATCCGAAGACGAAATTACTATAGTAGATAAGATTGAACCGTTCAGGTATCACGGTGAATGGATATGCAGATCTCCATATCATTGTTTATGTGTGTGTCACTACTGCAAAATATAAGGATACGATATTAAGACTTTATGTTCCCTTCTTAAGGGTCGAAGTTGGCTCTAATTGTTTAATGTGCTAACTGGAAAATGAAAATATTCTCAGGATGGATTAGCCAATTAGACCTTCAGACCGAAACTCTATATATTCAGTTTAGAATGCTCTTAGGGAAGGCAATTAATGATAACTTTCCATCTCTTAGAATCATCCAGATTTTGACAACGGTGTTGCTGGAGGAGTGAGAAATATTGCCACAGGGTTTAATAAACTGCCTGATGATATGAATGCTGCATAATTTTAATATATAGTCATCCTTTGATTACCCCCTTTTGTTGCATGACATTGTAAGAGCTATTTTAGTTTTTTTAACCTTATTGAATCCCCAAAAGGTCATACTTTACTGCCATAGATGTTTGTAGTTATTTTATTTGCAATATCACAGCCTATGCACTTATCAAATTTCATAAAATCTGATTAGTAACACTGCAAATAATCAACTCAAAGTTAAAATTCTCATAAATTTATTTCAATGCCAATGTAGATGATAGTTTGTTTAAAAATATTGCTGTGAAAAATTAAATAATTGTGAAGCAATTAAAGGTCTTATTAAGTTAAAAAAGTACATCAAATCTTTTCTACTTTAGTAATTATTGTAGAATTTGTTTTAAATGTAGAAATTTATATGACAATTTTTTCAAAGAATAAGAGGTATATTAAATAAATTAAAATGTTTTTAGAATAAGTAACAGGGGAAATACTAAATAATTCCCAACTTTAGTTTATAGCATAGCATCCACACAGCATATTACATATTTACATAAAACTTGAGAATTTATGTTTTCAAATTATAAGAATTTTTCAAGTAGACTACATATATATATATATATATAATATGACTACATATTTATAAATATTTAACTCTAGATAAAGAAAAAAAGCTGTAATATGCTTGGGAAGATATAACAAAAGCATTTTTCAGTAGAATAAACTCCTGCGCTCGTTTGAAGTGCGTGTTATTAAATCTCTACCTCTTCTAAAAAAAATATATATTGAAAGAAGTAAAAGAATGTTTTCGAAATTCTGGTTCTAGTTTTCCTCCATCCCAAAAATGCTTATTATATGTCAGCTAAGAATGAAAGAGGAGGAAGCTGGAAAGGAAATAAAAGTTTTGAACGAGGATTTCAAAATGGAATGGAACTCCGGTTTCGTTTAGATTTTTTATCGAAGTTGTTGTATAGTGGAGTTGAAGAGGGTTCACTATAGCATTTGAAAATGTTAAATTGTTTTGAATCCCTGAAAGGATTACTTGCATAATTAGATAAGAGTAAACTCAAAGGGAAAGTAGAAGAAGACAACAATACGTTGAATTTGTCCTTTTTGTAGGCTGAAGTCGCCAGTTTCGAAGTCCTTTTGTTATGCAGGTGATTTAAGGTGGGTGCTCTTAAACTTTCTATTTTATTTAGAACAGTTAGAAAGTTTATATTAGCTTTCATTACATATAAGTTTCTATTTATATATTTTTAGCCATTTAGAAAGTTTATATTTTATTTAGAATCTATTTTATTACAACAATTTAAGAATCATTAATGACTATCTTTGACATTTTAGTTTTTCTTCAACAAGACTTTGAGTAATGTAACATTCAAGCAGAATATATTACATTAATATAAGCACTATTTGATTTGTTCAACATAACTTGTGGCCCACTTCTACAACTTCTAGCTAGTGTACAAACTGATTTGAGATAAATTTCAGCTGGTGAAGTCGATAAAAGTCTCAGCTTTGAAACTGAGGTGAAACTGTAAAACTGTAAGGAGATGACTGTAACAAAGTGTCTGACATCAACTAGGATTATCTGGTGCGAATCGTTTGCATACAAAACTACCATGTGATCAATACAATGGCCTAATGACAAATACAAAGCAGTTTACTTGAATATCTTTGCACACGTCGTTATCTCCTATAGGTCAAATATTTATTAACTAATATCTCTTTAGTAAAGTTATCAGACGCTTATTAAGGTTTTGGGGCTAAATGAAAATAAAACTAGTGATCTCACAATAAATAAATAAATAAAATAAAATAAAAAAAAAAAGTTGATATTAAAATCAAAATTTTAATTAAAATGTATTGAAATGTATAAATATCAAAATATTTTATTAGATTTTATTCATTTGATTCTTAATTTTGATTGTTAAATTTTTGTGGATTATACATGGATAACTGTTTTATGAAATTCAGTACACATTTTTGTTACAATTAAAAATAAAATACGGAAGAAAAATCAAAAATTATGTTTGTTATTTGATAAATAAAATTATTTACTATAAACATTAATTTAAAAATTATTAATTTAAAGATTCTAATTTATCATTAATTATAAATTAAATATACGTGGGCAACCCACTGTTTATGCCCCGGATCTGGGTTTCTGCTTCTATTTAGCAGGCCCGGATTCATTTATTTCAAAGCAGTTAGTCGGATTCTAATACCGTAATACAGGAAATTGCACTAATAAAGCAATTTGATGCAAGTTCGCCAACTTCCAAAACGCAGTCTGTTTGTTCGCTGTAATTGTTAGTCAATAAACGCCTCTGTAAATAGTGCCGAAAAGCTTACATATGGATCGTATGGAGTTTCAAGAGATTTATTGTTAAAATGAAAATTTTACAACATTGCGCTAATGGATTTTTGTAAATTTTAGTTGGTGAAAGAAAAAATTTTCAAATATGTGTGAACAGGCTTTTTTGACTATAAAATATATTAAATTAAATATTTGTTCAAGCTTAACAGAAGAAAACGTGGATATTGCTTTAAATTACACATGGGTACCCTTGTGTAATTTAGAACAATATTCTATAAATGCACCTAATGTAGTTTATTACTACAAATTTTCACAAGTGTAGCAAACATATGTAAAGAGATCAAATGACTGGTTTTCAAGCTGTAAATTTAATTTTAAACGTTTCCTCTTGTAAAATAAATGATAATAAATTGTAGACCAAGTCCCATCAAAATTATTCCTATAAAGCTATCTTTCTCTTTTCACTGATGTGATGGAGTACTTGGGGCAACACATATAATGCTCAATTTGTTATATAAATCAAATTTAGTAATGAATAACATGAAATAAACCACTCAAGATTCGTAAATAACAACAACGGACAACAATATTAATCATAATGAGAAAAAGTTATTCATGTAAAAATATTTTCGTATGTTTACGCGCATTGATATTCATACATTTGACATAGTGCTGACATGCATTGATATTCATATATTTGACAGAGTGCTGACATGCATTGATATTTTAACCATTCAGTGCTTTTTAATATATTTGTTTATGCTGCTATGACATAATGAAGAAACATAATGATATTCATTGACAGAATAGAGTTCGCAGTAATATTGTCGAACGCAAAGTCATTTAATGTTAACAACAGACACTTAGCAATGAAAGCTCCTTTCACGTCCACGTCAAGAAAAATGTCGGATTTCGAAACTCGGCCAGTCGCAGATGGATATCACATCCCATCCTCTGGAGTTCCACGACTCAGCATATTAAATAAGGATGTGAGACCATATTACATTGGATGGAAGTCTGAATTATTCAAGTTCCTATATTAAATTCAGACAGCACCTAGAAAATCCCTACTTTGGGATTATCCCTACATTATTCTGGTTTAGCCTTTTGGATTTGCTTTTAATTAAGAAAATATTTTTCTCATTAAATAATACCAGTATTTTTCTTTTATTCATGAGATTTGGTGGGCGGAAAATACATAAAATTATATAAATCTAGGAAATATATTTCATTAATATTTTATTCAAGTCGCTTCATGAAAGGTCGAAATGATTTCAGTTCGTTTTCTTCCTTTCTTGCTTATTTAGATACAGCATTTTAGCGAAGAAAATAAGGCATATAAATGGTTAAAATTTCACATAATGTTGAGGTTATTAATACTGTTTATCGTTATGTTTAGAGTTATTATATTTCATGATAGCTTGAAGATAAATGTTCCCAGCGAAGGCTACTGGTTCTCTCGAGTTTTTTACTTCTGATGAAATAGAAGAGAATTCTTTACCTTTAAAGCTTAATATTATTTCTGAAAACACGAACGAATAAAATTTGTTTTCAATGCAAGATCATTTATTTATTAGGTGCAATATAATTAAAATTGTTTTTGGATGCTTGCTGTTAGTTGGTAAATATCTCTAATGTTGGGTTGAAATTAATTCTTCGTGTGTTTCGTAGTAAAAACTGCGAAAGGTGTTGTTGAAAATATGGTTAAACGATGCTAATCCGATTAATCATTTTTATGTTTAATATATTTAAATTTATTTGATTCCTTTACATTTTAAAATTAAACCACGTGAAGTCTGACGAAAGAATCACCCTTTTTCATTATAGTTGAAGTTATTCCTTGAAGTTGCGATGGATAAATGTTAAGAGTTGTCAGGGGTTGCTTTTCTAGAGCATTTTAAGATAGAGTCAGTTTGAGAGTTGTTTTACTTTATGTAAGATTAATAGATTTTAAAACTACATTTGATACTGAATAATCTAGCTTTTGTAAATTATTGTAACCATAGAGATCTGAATAAACTTTGCATTTTGAAAACAAATGTGATTTTTTTAAAGCTTTTATATATCTGCATAATGAATTTACAAAAGAAAATACTGAATAGTATTTTTTATACTATATTGTCAGTGGAACTATACCTTAAATTTTGGAATACTTTTTAAAAAAATGTTGTCTCTAAATTTAATAAAATATTTATAGGTCTTAAATCATATTTCAACAAAACTATAGCAAGAACCATTTCTGTAGCGTGCTTGCATCCAACGAATCATAAATTCAGATTTACAAAAATATTTAAACCGATCAAAACTGAAAACTGAAAACTAAGAACTGATTATTGTAAGTATTCTGATTTTTAAAGACTTTTTTAAAAGAAAACTTGTGAAATCTTAAATGAATAGTTTCAGTAATTTTTATGTTCATGTAATTTGTGGCTTAAATGACAGGATGCCGAGTGTATAGGTATTAAAAAGTAATGGCTTGTCCTAAATGAACCATATAGAATTAATTTTAAATTTCGCTCATAATAAAGAGATAAACTCCCAAATTTCTCAGGTTAATGAAATTCAACGTGACCTGTGACAAACGTTAACTCTGCAGATGACCACATGATTATCCATCTCTTGCCGTCTCTACCATTTTAGGTGTTATTAAGTCAACTATTTGAGAGACACTATTTGAAATCATCAAAATTATGAAACTTTTTGTTCGAAGATATCGGCGGTGAATTAATGGTTTTTTTCACAAGGAAAGGATTATTCAAATATTCAATAACATCTGCATGAAAATATGCTGGAGTGCAATTTTGCTAAAATATAAAATTTGAAAATTCTGGGAACAAAATGCTTCTCCAACTTGTCAAAGTAAACGCAACAAATAGCTGACACCATTGCCGAACAATTCTATTTTTATGCCTCTCCAAGCATGCATTGATTTTGGCATGTAGTATGTATCTTTAATTTCCAATAAATTTGTGTGAGTTACATCATCTTAAACACTGCAATTATGTTAACGTTTTCACAAACGGGAATGCAGATTCATAAAGAAACAACTTTTGCCAAAGTTGATTAGTATCGTCTTTGACATGGTTTAACATTCCAGCAGTGAATTAGAGGGCGTCGCAAAACACAGCCAAAACAGCTATCGACATCCTTCCCTGACCTTGATAGAAAATTGAATGCAATTATTATTAGAATTTTTAAATACCGTAGAACTGTGTCTGCTGTTATATTGTCGAAAGATTCCACTGAATAAGGAAACGCTGAATTTTAAATTAAGGCATATAAGATTATTTTAGATGGATCATACCGTTATTTAGATCACGTTTTTGTAAACAAAGTTTTCTTAGAATAAAGTGCGATGATGATCAATTGATGCTCATGTAAGTTGATTATAAAAAGTTGCAAATGCACGATCTTCTATTTTTTTTTTTTTTCTACTTTTTTATTAAAAATATTCTTTCATATGAATCAGTTTCTTCACAAAACTACTTTTAATTATACGTATAATTTATGCTATTTAATTTTAAAATTCTCATGATGAACAGTTTAAACTTAGCAAATTTCAATTCATATAGCATAATAAATTTTGTCTATAATGATGTTTTGAGTTTCCAACTAATACACTATTTCGAATAATTCTGAATTTGTTTTTGTATGTTGACTTATAAATATTAAGCCTTAATTTTGCTTAAGAAAATATATTTTATTCAATAATATTGTAGTACAATATTCAAGAACAGCTGGGTAATTTTGAATTGATTCATTTATAGTAAGTTTAAGTTGTATAAAGGGAGTTTTGTCCATTTCAGATATGTGGAGATTTTTTTCAGTGAGAGAAATGACAGTTAGAAAATAGAACAAAACAATCAAAATGTGAAAAATTACTAAGTCACAATCTCTCAACAGGACTTCAGGTTAAAAAATATTTATTCCTTTAAAATGGTGTATTAAATAATGCGATTACTTTTTTATATATATTCATGTTGGTTAAACAGATGGTAGATTGAAACTCAACAAGCCAACATGATGCATTTGTACCATTGAATAATCACCGGATCAAAAAGATGTTTTACTAACAATTAGATTATTTACTAAAAAAACATGGTAGCACAAAACAAATGGCAATCTGATTATTCATTAAAAGATTGTTTATATTTAACCAATTTATTTCTCGGAAACTTTTTAAATTTTGATTACATTACTTATTATTTACATAGAATTTTATGTTAGTTTTATGCATTAAAACAATTAAGAATATAAAAAGCAATATTTTGAAAATGGATATTTTTATATTAATGTAAAATATAAAAAATATCCCTATGATATATAATATATGACAATACTGACAAAGTTCTAAAATATCTGTATTAATTTTGATGATCATCTTTAACTCGAAAGACTATGAGAATGGAAATAAAAACTTGAGAATATTATTTGTTAAGTTTTTTATTTTAAGAATTTTTATTAGTTTTATAAATCGTGGCAAATATATTTATCTATAGTTTCTCAAAAAATAATATTCTACAATGATGAAATAAGTACTAGTCCAAATATAATAAGCGGAATTAATTATTGTACATAAAATAATTTTTGAGATATTAATTCTACAAAATAATAAATCACCTTTTTAAAAATTGTAAATAAAAAATTGCATTTTCAGTTTTCTAATTTTTAATGACATCAAATCCATAAAGGTAACAAATTAATATGTGCGTGTGTATGTAGCATTTGTTAGTTTATCTATATGTAAATTATTGAATTGAATTTATTATTATTAATAATAAATTTATTGAAATTGCACATTATAATTATTATTTTATAATTTTTATGAAATAAATTATTTTAACAAATAATTATGTCGTATCAAAAGTTTAATATATCTATGATAAAAATGCTATTACTGTAAAAGTGTACAAGAAGAATAAATGAACAAATAAATGCTCACAAGTATGAACCGCATCTTTTTTAACAGAATTTTTTTAATTTCAAATACTTTGCTTGCATATCTAGCTATCTCTATCTCTCTCTATATAAATATATATGTATGTATGTGTATATGTTACGGTAAATATGATAAACCAGGTAATTATAAATAATCATAGATATAAATTAGATTTTTATATTTAGTTTCTCTAGTTTATTATTAAGCATAATGCAAAATATAACATGCAGGCTGAAAATTCATAGGCTGACACATAGATGGCACTACTAGTATTAAATCCATACAATTTTTAGTTAGGCCTAATCTTCAAAAGACACGTGTATTAATTTGACAGCTGTTGTACTATTAGTATGGGAGTTATAGCATTTTTCAGTGAAGTTATAGCATTTTTAGTGTTCATCACGCGCAGTTCATTAGGCTGACTGTCGATTGGACTCCGATGTGAAATGATGGAGCCGTGTTTCATCCATTGTCACATATCGACTTAAAAAATTCGGGTTTATTACGATTGAACAGCTCCAAACACTGCTTAGAATCATCATTTCGATGTTGCTTTTGGTCGATTGTGAGCTCGCGCGGCACCACTTTGAACAGAGCTTTCCCATATCCAAATATTCATTCACGATATGTCCAACAGCTCCTTTGATATCTTTAGGGTCTCAGCTATCTCAATCAAACTTCATTTACGGTTATCAGAAATTATTTTGTGGACTTTTTGATGTTTTTCGCCGGTAACAGCCTCTTTGGGGCGTTCACTGTGCATCGTCCTTAGTGCTCATTTCGCCTCGTTTAAATTTAGCAAACCACTTCTCTACCTTTTGATTTTCCTGGTGTAAAGTCGAATAATGTTTATCAAGCCAAGCCTTGGCTTCAATATTTTTTTTTCGTCAAAAAAGCCATGCTTTTATTATCACACGAAATTCCTTTTATCCATTTTTTTTCAAACTAACAAAAGTTGCTTCACTAAAAAATGCTATAACTCATATACTAACAGTGCAACAGCTGTGAAATTTATACACGTGTCTTTTGAAGGTTAGGGCTAACTAAAATTATATAGTTTAATACTAGTAGCTCCACCGATGCCAGCCTATGAACCTTTCAGCCCATCTGTTAAAAAATGAACTGATAATATATAAATCTATACTGATGTAATCTCTGCACTGCAGACGGTGAAAAAATGATAAATCTTTTATACATTGTTTACATTTCAATGTTATCATTTAAAATTGCAGAAATTTTGCATTATTAAAAAACGCTAATATTTTCATAATAATAAGTATAATTTATAGATACAAGCTATTAATTTTAAACAGATACTTGAATTCGAAAATAAGAATAAAAAAGAATTAAAATATCAACAAAAGAAGTTTAATAAATCGAAACTATCTGTAAGTATTTTTTATCAGCATAAAAGAAGAAAAGAACGTTTCCCAATTTTAATAATTAAAGTAAACGTATATGGCATTTGCTAAAAATACATTACATGCATTTAAAGCTGAAGCCATAAATCTTTTGGAATGGCTTTAATCATGCTTTTTTTTTTCCACAGTATATGGAATGAAAATGAATAGATTGTTTTGTATAAAGTAAAAAAGCAGCTGGAGACAAAAACAAGATTATTAATGCTAGTCACAACAAAGCAGCTGTAGATAGAAACATTTTAAGGAGTTTTTGTAGCTTTTTTATACTTTGCATATTTTGAAATTTGTTTTTTTATTCTTTATTTTTTTAACATTTCTTTCTTATTCTTAAAGATAAAAATATATTTGTTCGTAAATAAATAATATTTAAAATTTTTAGGGAAAGAATAATTCTTACAAAAATCTTATAAAATAATGTTGTTGTACGTACAATATATATATAATTGTAAGAACATGATGACGAACAACAAAGTACAATTATTTTACCGAGAAAATATTTAAAGACTTAATACTATTTTAAATATTCTGTAAATATTTGAAGATTTGTTAAAAATATATAGCAGTTAGATTGCATATAAAACATGAAGGGAGAAAATGGAGCAGAAGCATGTATGTTAGACACATCTTTGCAATTTGTACAGTTTTTTTATTACATATATAATATCAAGCAATACATACAAATGATTAAAATCAATCTCCTTTCTATATCAAGTTTAGATATTAAATATCCTTCCTAGTGGAGATCGGGTATTTGCAATTCTAGACATCATCCATCTGGTCGCTTTGGAAATTGAGTAGTGCAACAAATTGGAAAATACCGTCTATGATAGTGGATATGGTATGCAAAACCTCATTTTTTTGCTCTTGGTAATTTGGCCACTTCTGATCAACGCATGCGCAATGGCATTATATAGCTGAAGCTGCTATTCAAAGATTGCTCAAAGCAATCCCCTGTCTGCCCCAGCCGTGGCCAGTGACAACAGCAAGTGCTAGGAGGCAACGCCCGTTATTGTCAGAACATACAAAATCGAGAAAAACTCCATAACGATTGTGACAACATGTATAAGCAACACATTGACAATCAAGTTAGCTAGAATTATGTCTCCGAATTGTCTCCCATACGATAAGTAAATATTCCACAGTTACTTCTAAAAGTCTTCCTGTAAGACATTGCCTTACTCTTATAGATCTTCGGGGCACAAATAAGTGGATCACAAGACCCACCGATGCTTAGCAGTAAATAAAAAAACCTTAAATATGGAGAAGCCCTTTCACAACTAAATATGCGTGGTTATCTCAGTATAAATCTTTACTTTTGGATACCTTAACCGGGACATCCTGTATTACATTTGAGGAGAAATAAGTTGAAGATCCATAATTCTTAGAAAAAAATAAAAAAAGACAGAAGAAAAAAATTATTTTTAGTAATTTAAAATTAAATAAAGAAACGGTTCAATGTTGTTAAAATATTTTAATTTTTTACGTATTATTTTTTTTTAAATTTTAGATAAATGCATTCATTTAAAAAATATGATATAGTATATTTAAGTTTATTAAAAAAATATATTTCCTGGGAATATACCACTGAAATTTATTTCAGTATATTTTTCTGGACTGTTATCAATAATTTTTTGTAGTATTTCAATCATACAGCGAAAAAATTGATTTTGAAGAGCATAGCTAAAAAAAGTCCAGCGATTTCACAAAACCCATTTCTAATCCTTAGAAACCACCGAACAACTTCTGGATTCCGTTAAATATTTAAACAACTAAAGGAATTATCTCGGACTTTTTTTTTTTTTTCTGAATTCCTACGGATTTCTCATTTCTCTTTTATATTCTGTTCTGAAAGAAGAAAAAATCTTGATAGAAAAGGGGAAAGCTATCAAAAGTTTTAATCGATTATCCTTCATGCAATCTTGTCGTCAAGGTAGTTCAAGATTTGACATCTCTAACATAAACGCTTCTGGCTTTTAATGGCATCATATATAGGATCTCGAAGAGCCAATCATCAGTGATTTCACAGTTGACCCTGTAAAAGGAGGATCAATGGAACATTTCAACCTTTAGCTCTAAAAATGGTTTGGGGAACAAAGCTGTCGTAAAGTATTTTAACACTTTTACTGATTTTCGATGTCATGTACAGTGGGGATAAACATTTTTTTAGTAGTGATAATTTTAGAAAGTAAGTTATTTATTAATTGCATTAAATCAGGTAATTTCTAAAACTAAAGGAATGATATCGGTCGTATTTCAATTCAATAAAATTTTGTTATTATTTTATTTCTAAATTTTTAACAACTTCTGATGGGTAAATTCGTTTCAGAAAATTGTAACAAACTTATTAAGTAGCGCAATATTTTACATTTATTTATGTCTTAAATAAATCATCTATTTCAATTAAAGAAGTTTAAAATAAGTAAAAGTAAGAAAGAAAGTAATTTATTTATTAAGTGCATTAAATTAAACAATTTATATCGAAAAGAATAATACTAAAAAGAATGGATTATTGATATCGGTTATATTTCAATTAAATCAATTTCGTTATTATTATATTTTTTTAAATTTTTAATGAGTTTTGATTGGTAAATTCATGGATTTTAAATGAAAAAAAAAAAAACTGTAACAAACTTATTAAGTAGCAAGTATACATTTACAATATTTTATATATATTTATGTCTTAAATAAGTCATCTCTTTCAATTAAAGAGGTTTAAAGTAAGGAAAAGAAAGTAATTTTTTTTTAATTGTATCAAATCAAGCAATTTATAACGAAAAGAATAATACTAAAAAGGAATGGATTATTAATATCGGTCATATTTCAATTAAATCAATTTCGTTATTACTTTATTTCTTAATTTTTAATAAATTTTGATGGGTAAATTCATGAATATTCGTTGTGAAAAAATGTAACAAACTTATTAAGTAGGACAAATAAATTTACAATATTTCATATGTTTATGTCTTAAATAAGTCATCTATTTCAATTAAAGAATTTTTTATAACATTACTTGAATTCATGATAAATAAAAAAATATATTTAATTCTAAATTAAGATGCTATATGTCATTAATACATTTTGTGATTAATAATTATTTTAGTTAATAGTGGTTGAAGACATTTGTATAGGTTAACTTTATGGGATTATATATTTATGACATGTAAATTATACATGATAATCTTTACATGATAATACAAGAAAATATTATACATGATAATATGACACATGATTATATGATACATGATAATCTTTACATGATAATACATGAAAATATTATACATGATAATATGACATGATTATATGATACATGATAATATGATAATATGATACATGATAATATGATAATATGATACATGATAATATGATAATATGATACATGATAATATGATAATATGATACATGATAATATTATGCATAATAATCTTTAACATATATTTAAAAACATATAGAGATTGTAATACATGGCACGATTAATTAAATTATTAATTATTATTAAGATACCATTATTACAAGATTTACTAATATTTATTCAACAAATTCATGTTAGCAACTATATAAAATAAATTTATTTATGTTTAAAACAATTAAAATTTTCATAAAATTGATATGATCATCAAATATTGAAAATACCAACTTTAAATTCATTTGTATCTTATATTTCTAATATATTTTAGTGTAAATTGAAAAATTACATTAAAAACACCTTATAATGTTAATGCTTATTAATATTTATTTCATGACAAAGACTCTATTGATTTATTGATTATGACTTTTATAAATATTTATTCATAGTAGTCTCAATTTATGCATTGACATTCGCTATATTTTATACATAGTAAACATTTCTAATATCAATAAACAATAGGTAATGAGTAAAACCGTTCTCCTTTTATTACTTGGCTATATTAGTTTTCTTTATATTTAGATCACCTATTAAGT
The DNA here is from genome assembly GCA_021605095.1 of Caerostris extrusa. Taxonomy (NCBI): domain Eukaryota; kingdom Metazoa; phylum Arthropoda; class Arachnida; order Araneae; family Araneidae; genus Caerostris; species Caerostris extrusa. Next base: position 4,197 of record BPLR01019179.1, on the reverse strand, counting down.
TCTTCGGAAAAAATGCGATGCAAGCTGATGGATCACAGCGGAAAGCATGGTGATATTAACAATCGATCTCCTTGACAATCTTGAAAAGATTCGTACGACATTGAATTGGATGTAATAAAAAGGAATCGTTTTTGTCAAAGAGTGCTAGAAATATATATTACAGTTTATGGTAATATAATAATTTCTTCTATTGGTTAATATGAATACAATTATTTTTCACTGAGTAAATTGTTAAGGCAACATTACATTTATTAAGAAGCTAAGATAGGGTTTCTGTATTTATAAGAATAATTGTATGTATATTTCATTTTATTAAGAATTAATCCCCCTGAATTTAAAATAGGAAAAACTAGTTAGGTAGAGCAGAGTCTTTTAAGAACGTGTTTTTAAATGTATGTTTTTGTTATTTGTAAAATTATTTTTATATGTTTTTAATCTCATAGTATTCTTAGAACTAGATGTTTATATCAAGATAATTTAATTCAGTTTTTAACTTCTTGATTTCTTCAATTAAATTGTAGTTGCTTTGGATTATGCTGCAGTGAGATTTCTTTTATTTAAGTTTTATATTGTTGAAGAACAATATGGAGTAAATTTTATCACCCCAAACAATTTAAAACAAAAGGAATTTATGGTTTTAAATAAATATGTTAGGATCTTAATGCATGCATTAATTTTTATCAATATAGAAGTAAAAATATTTTATATTTTTATATTAAAAAGTAATTCGCGTATATGCTTCTATTTTATATTAAAAAAGTAATTCCCGTATATATTTCTATTTTATATTAAAAAGTAATTGTACTAAAAATTAGTAATTGTATTTTAATGCAGTACATAAAAAATGCATATATGTCTGAACTTAATTTAAGTTGCAATGATATATATTTAATGCTATAATTTTAAATGTTTCCTGGATGTGTTCAAATATTTAACGAATTTTTGGTAAATCTAGTTTTACGAATGAACATTAATTATCGACAAATAAATAGTACGGAATTATTTAATTAACATAAGATAATAATAACATAAAAAACTGATTGAATCAGCGTTAAGAAGTTTATTTACCAAACTTATTAGTAACATTGAATAGAAAATTTAGATTATTTGAATTGCAGTTTAAATTGAGATAGACAAAATTAAAAATGTAATACAATTAAATTAATGTAATTTTGAAACAAACCATAGAAATTATTATTTCCTTAAAAAGTGCCGATGGAAATGAATAAGGTGGTATTGTATGCTGTTTCTTCCAAATTATTGAAATTGCTCTGAACCTCTCAATTACTATATAATATTTTACATGACTGATATCAACCATATTTTCTAAAGTGCGCATAACTTATTTGTTTACAATACTATATTTATTGTAAACAATTTTTTTTAAATATATTTATTTATTTTATTAACATGGAATACATTAAAAATTCATAAGATAATTTATAAACAACCTAATATTTAATTCCTTCATTTCATTCCTTATAACTTGCACTTGTAGCATTTCAAAAATGCAATTTAAAAAGACATTCCAGAATATCAAATATAAACTATTAAAACCAACGTTAAACTATTAAAAAGAAGAATTTTATTTTTCACTTGTAAGGTGTTTGGATTATTATTATTATTTTGAAAAAATTAAATGGAATCAGTTATTAAATAAAAATTTGTTAATGCTACAAAGAAGAACTTTACGAGACATACACACATAAAATCTTAGTAAAAAATAGTTATACAAAGGCAGAAGAATATTTCTTTTATAATCACGCTAAGAACAATGCATATCGGCCATAATTCATCAAGCAGCAAGATATTGTGTGCATGTTTTTATAACTGTAATTACATTACGTTTATTACCATAAAAAGAAATATTTCAAGAATTGAAACCTCCATGTAACCAACTCCATCAATTGAAATTTACAAACCGCCTAAATCCTAATGAGCTTGTTAAGCACTTATTTTCAACGATAGTTGTTGATGCTGGTTTCGTTCCAGTTAATGATCCATTTTCCTACTGATTGAATACTGGTATTGTTTTTTCTATCACTGCTCTTCAAACATTTTTATTATTGTTATTGCTAATTGCATTTTGAAACATTTTAAGGCATTTGGGAGAGATTATTTGGAGAATTTCGTTAGTAAAAAACAAAATTGAATTCATTGAAGTTATTATTTGTTAACACTACTTTCAAAGTATCAATGATGCTTAAGTAATCTTGAATCGTTATGATTAACTATTAATCTTGATTAACCATGATGCCTTTGCTTGATCGCTGTATTTTTTCTAAATATTAGATTTACATTGAACGAACATAAAAATAGATAAAATATAATAACTAATTAACTTTAAATAGATAAAATATAGTAACTAATAATTTAATATAATAGATAAATATTATAACCCAAAGGAATTAATTCACAGGAATTCTACATCAATTTTAAAAATCTCTTATATTATTGTCATCAAATCACACTCTTTATAAGCAATTTAAGTCAACTACATCAATTGTCTTAATTTCATCAAGTCAAATATAGGCAAAATTATCATGTGATATTAATTAATTTATATTATATTTTATTAAATTATTATATTTCATATTATATTTTTATTACATTATCATATTTTTAAAGTGTAGTTATGGCTCCAAAACCAATAGATTTAATTAAATCAAGAATTTATTTAGCTTTGTTAACCAGATGTTATACATTGATAATTTCAGAACCAAAGCACTTCATATAAATGGTGTTGTATATATGAATATATATTACTTCATATAAATGGTATATAGTGCATAATTATTTTCTATCGTTCATCGGAGTTTTAGTGCTATCATAATATTCTTAAACACTTAATTAAACGGAAGCTGTTTCATAGATTTTAAAAATATAGAAAGTCTAATTTTATAACATTTAACTGTATCTGTAAAAAATAATATTTTAACTTTTGTCTAATGCTAATTTGGTTAAATACCATAACATTTATAAAGTATTTATCTCAAAGCAATTTTACAAATTAAATGTCTCTTAAACTGTAGTAAATTGTTTCAACAGCAGGATTTAATTGATTGTAGATTAATTTAATAATAGCCCCTGTCTCAGGGGCTATTAAAAAATGAGATGTAGAATATATAATTCCTATTACAAAATCTTCATTAATTGTAGTAAAACAGGGCTAAATTTCTCATTAAATTCCCAACTCAAACAAATTTAAAAATTGATCATCCAATTAATTGATTATACAATTAAATTAAGATTGCATAAATCTAGGTTGTCCCGAAAATATATTTCAAAATGATCCTTTGTGACATTGCTCAATATATTTTGTATAAGAAAAATTATTTAAAGAACTCAATTAAAGATACACACAAGATCATTATTACATTTATAAAGGAAATTGAAAAGAACAGAACTCCATATCAAGTTAATTAAAAGTGATCCTTTAATATATTTCATAATATTAATTTAATCTTTATTATTTTAATATATAACATATACAAATTTATAATGGTATAAAATATAACAATATATTTTTCAAAAGCAATTTTAAAATAAATTTAAATTATATTTATAGATCGTAAGATTTTTAACGCATAATTTTAATTATCTTTATGGAAAATTATTAATTGGCAATCATAAGAAAATGTTTTTAAACTGATGAAATAAAAAAAAAGTAGGTTTTGGCTACAGGAAAATTTTTTACTTATTTAATGGATAATTATAAAATAACTAGTTCTGTAACAAACTTTTCTGTCAGGCATGGCGCAATCTTCCTCAAATTGACGGAAGACGTCATGTTCATCGTACCCAGTAGAGTGTTTACGTCTCGCCATGTTTCGGCATATCCAACCCAGTGCTTATATAATGTCATGTTACCCTATACTCAATAGGGACCATCCATCTGTCACCATAAAGAGAGTCTTATGGAAGAAAGACGATTGGACATTCATTAGATAAAGATAGTAGGATATGATACAATATATCTCATTTAAAATGTAATTTTTTCCTTTTAAAGATGTAAATAAAAACTACCTAAAATTAAACTAATAACATGAAACATTTTCCCTCTACAGTAGAAGATAAAGGTTTGAAAAATCCATGCCAAACAATCGTTTAAAAATCAGTTAAATTAAGAGCAAATGATTACTTAAGTACAAAATATGGTACATGTTATGATGATTTTGCTCTTTACGAATACCTGTA
>BPLR01019177.1:0-19236 GCA_021605095.1 Caerostris extrusa | reverse complement strand
GGAAAAGTTGCGATACAATGACTTCTGGAATTTCGTATTCTTCTTCCAATCAGCTGACATCCTATTAAAAACAAATTCTGTTTCATCACTGTCACAGTGATGGGACACCGGTGTGCATCGAGTCGGCCATTTGAAAAAGGGACCGAGCAGCGATATAAAGCAGAAAGGACCGTATAGTCGTGAAGAATAAACGGCCTCTCGCTGTTCTGAACATTACTCAATAGCATTGATATCCTCCTTTCTGGATCGCCACGCAGCTGCTCCAATGATTTGCTCTTCTTCCCACTGGTTAGATTTGTTTACTGCAAAGGCCGCACTCGGCACCTCTTTTTTTTTTTCCCTATCCTGCTGCTGCTTGAATAGTAGAAACGTTTTCGTTCCCCCCAGGCTCTCAGCTCTTCCGTCGCTCACTTGCAACTGACCTTGTACAATTCGCAGATTTTCCCTGTCATTCTCTCTTTACAAACTGCTCTGAAACGTTTTTGTAATTTTTAACTTTCCTTTTTGAATTGATTAACCTTTTGAAAATATTTTTATTTTTATTATTTAAGCTCTCTTCCAAACTACGTTCAGTTTGTAATTCTTCAATTTCCTCTTTTTACTTCTTCATTTTAATTATTAAATTATAATTTATATTTATTAAATACTTTATTGAAAAAAAAAAAAAAACTTTTCTCCAAATAATATTATCTCTATATTAGTTGTTTATTTCTAATGCAATGGGCTTAAAGTTAAAGTAACTTCCATTTCATATGCAAAGAAGGAGCTAACGGTTACCTAGAAACCAAGGAGCTCCGTCAACCTACAAATTGTCGTCTAGTCGTGAAGAATTTACTCTCAAAAAGACCTAGAGCAATTCTCACTCAAGAATTCGACTCTTCTCCCGGGGTCACACGACGGAGGATCTATCAGATTGCTTGCGTTGCGTTCTTCGTTTTGAATCTGAGTTGCTAAAAATAGATCTGAAAAGCGACCGATGGACCCCCCCCCTCGGGGAGCCCTTTCCCCCTACCCATGCTACTTTGTGCAAATACCACTGAAAATAAACCTGTTGTCACCAAACGCCGTTCTCTCCGTTCTTACTGCATAGCTGGCAAATGTTATTTAATTTCTTAAATTAAATAACATTTCCTAGCTAATCTCTTCAATTCCATCATTTTATTAGTATTATTTAAATTTAATTACTTAATATTTTTATTTTTCCAGTAAAGTTTAAATAATTTAATTTTTCTCTAGTACTTTTATGATGGCATGTGCAATGGACCCCTCATTATTTCTTCGTACCTAATTAAATTTAAATTTAAATTTTAAATTCTTAAAATGCTAAAATTAATGTTTTCTTTTTATAAATAACTCTAACACTTTTTATAACTCTAGTACTTCTTATCGTGTTGTAATTAAATGTTTTCTTTTAAACTTAACTTAATTATTAACTTCTAGTGTTGCATTTATATTTTTATTCCTTAACTTTTACTTTTAAGATATGTAGTTCTAGTGATGGTTTTGTTGCAAAGGTACTCCTTGAAGAAATGTCCGTTGTTTGTAGGCGAACAAACAAATAATTTATAAAAATTGCAAATTAGAGAATCGAGTAAGTTGAAAACTCCATATTGGAAAATAACAATAAGTATTAGAAATAATCCAAATAAAAAGTAAGCATTAGATATCTTTCTATATTGATTCATTATAATAAAAATTTTAAATGCCAGATAGTATCGTTCGAGTATCAAATTATAGTAGATATTTATATAATTAAACTCATTGGTGGTAAATAAATAATGGCAAACAGTTTCGAACAACTGCGTATTTAGAGAAATGAATAAAATTAGAATTTTTAAATATAATTAATGTTTAATTTTTAATGACCATTCATTTTTTTTTTCTATCTTAAAAGATATGTTTCATCAGCCTTAAATTTCTGAATAAGGTATTTTAAATTATTTAATTCTAAAAAAATTACAGTCGAACCTAAGAATTAATAAACAATGAAATTTTTTTCTTCTTCATATGTTAGAAAGAATGGGGGCCGAGTGGCTAACTCTATGGCGCTCGATACCACAGGTTTCGGGTTCGAGTTCTAACGGTGCCATGGATGTTTGTAGTGGTGGGTATTGTTACTCCGCTTCCGTAGCTTATCTTCAACCTACATGTACATCCTGGGTAGTGCTAAGTGAGTAACGTCGGTGCAGCGCTTGCATGAAAGACAACTCTCTAAGTGTTTGCCAGCTGCATTAGAAAAAAAAAATGTTAGAAAGAATTCGAAAATTCTAAGCGCAAATAGCAATAACTTCACAGGGTGCCTTTTATTCTATGCTTTTTTTTTTAAAAATAAATTTGGCTTTATTAAAAGAAAGTCTATAAACAATAAATTTCTCAGATGTATAAAGTAAGAAAAAACTTTATTGTAAGATTCATGATTCGTTGAAAAAGTTCGCGTTTTTATTTGAACTAACTTATTTGAAATTTTAGAGTTTGAATTAGAATTTATTAATATTGAATACAGCGTCAACATTTAGTGATAATGTAAAAATTCAGTTTTATTTCTATTACTTTGTTGTACCTTATTATTGTTATTTTTAAAAAATTTTCCTTTAAAATATATTTAAGAGAATATCATAACTTACATAAATATCTCATTTTTTTCTTACCTAGTTGAAGGATTTTTTTCCGATAGCTATACCAAGATTTTTCTTTTTAAGAAAAGAGCTGACTTACTAAGCAATACATATTTCCAATGTGTTCGTCTCGCATTGCCTCGTTCTATCTTATGTCTTTATATCTCATTTCTTGTACTTCAAAAGTTTTTTTTTTTTCTAATGTAGCTGGCAAACACTTAGATAGCTTGGTCTTGGATGCTTTAAGGCAAGCGCTGCATAGACGTTACTCACTTGGCATGACCCAGGGGGCGTGTGTAACTTGAATATAAGCCACGGACGCGGAGTAACAATGCCCTCGCAACGCTCTACGATCCTGTTAGACCGGGACCTACGGTTTAAAGTGAGTTCCGAACCACTACAAACATCCATGGAATCGCCTGGACTCGAACCCGAAACCTGTGGTACCGAGCGCCAGCCACTCGGCATTTCAGGCCCCACTTCAAAAGTTATTGCGAAATAATTAACGATATGCAGTAGGCCACAAAATTGAGTATACACCTTAGAAACTTAGAGACTTTTTGCAATTACAAATTAAATATTGCTTTAAGATGATTGAATTTTTTACCTTATATACTTCAGTCTATGCTTTACCGTACTATACTTATAAAATTGTTACGTTTATTTATTTTTTACGAAAAAAAATGAAAGATCTGAGACGAGAGGAAAAACACCACCACAAAAATAAGTATACACCTTTATTAATTTCCTTTTAACGTACAAATTAATATTTTGTTGCATAACCTTTTGCTTGAATTACAGCTTGTAATCTTCTGGACATAGATTCTACTAGTGTTTTAGTGGTTTCAACAGAAATTTTAGCCCATTCTTCTCTCAGAACCTTCTTGAGAACTTCCTTGCTTGTGATTTCGTGCTCATGTACAACTTTCTCTAATTGCGACCACAAATTTTCGATGACGTTTAGGTCTGGAGACTGGGCTGGAGTGTGTAATTGCTTCTTGCAATGGTACAGCAAATATAACTGCACAATCTTCACTGTATGCTTGGGGTCGCTGTCCTGCTGGAATATGAAGCTTGACCCAAACCCCAACTTACTGGCACTTTTTCTGAAGTTATCATTTAAAATCCCCAAATATACATGTTTGTCCATAATACCATCGATAAAAGCAAGCTCTCCAACTCCTCCAGCCGACATACAACCCCAAACGAGGACAGATCCACCTCCGAACTTAATGGTGTTTTTAGGTGCCAGTGCTTTCCCAGCTTCTCTCCATATTTTAAATCGTCCATCGCTTCCGTAAAGATTAAAATTACTTTCATCAGAAAATATTACAGTGTTCCAGAAAGAAATAGGCTTTAAACGATGTTCTTTGGCGAAAATCACTCTCTTTTGTCTATACACATACTTGATGAGTGGCTTTCGTATTGGTGTACGGCCATGAAACCCATATTGGTGAAGGGTACGTCGAATTGTTTAAACTGAGATCTTTTTCCCGATTGTAGAGGACATCGATAAAGCTAGTTTAGAGACACTCACCCTCGGATCTTTCTTTACTGAGTGAATGATCTTCCTCTTCGCTATTTCTTTACGTTCACTACCAGGAATATTGGCCACAGATCCAGTTTTTTTATACTTCTGTAGTATTTTTTGGACACAACCATGAGTTACACCAATCAACGAATCGATTTCTCGAAAAGATTTGCCCTCTTTCGACCATTTTACAACCAATAAACGCTCAGATTCAGTAGTTTCTCCACCAGAGCTCATTTTACGATTTTTGATGAGAAAAAATACTATTTAAAAGCGTTGAAGTGCAATAGCACGTGTTATAAGCAGCAGTTACTCCTGAAACTCTTTAAAGAAAATTTGAAACTAAAAAAAGTGTTGGCATAATTTACAAATATAAGAAGTGTATACTCAATTTTGTGGCATGGTTTTCTATCTTTTCTTCGAATCGCTTAAATTTTTTCGTAATAAATAAGTTAACTATAGAATTGTGCTATTATAGGATGGTAAAGCAGAGGTTAAAGTATCTAGGATAAAAAAAATTATCTATTTAAATCAATATTTAATTTGTAATTGGAAGAAGTCTAAAAGTTTTAGAGGTGTATACTCAATTTTGTGGCTCACTGTAGGTACATTTTTATTTTAATCTTCGCAATTTTAATTTTATTATTATTATTTATTTATAACAAGTATTTCTGCATTTTAAAGTGCAGAAATTCTTGTTATAAAAGTTTATCCACCGCAAACGGATACAGAAGCACTCTCACCTTTTCTGAGACATTTAGTGGGTCTTTTCGGGACCTTAAAATATTTATGTGTCAAAACTTGTTGAATGTTGTCGCTGAACTCAGCGGGAAGTGAGACAAGGGCCAGATTTGACCAGACTGCGCCAAACAACGTATTTTTTTAAATTCTTTAAAACATTCAAAGTGAAGTAATTTCCACACGAGAGTCGCAACTCCAGCCGGATTCAGTCCCCAGGATCCTCTTTTCCTGGGACACGGGTCGCCACGCACGGCAGACACGTGGGTCAGAAAATTGACTTTGTTAGTTGAACCACACGTATAGGGTAGAAACAAAATGAAGGAAATAAATAGTAATAAACAACCAAAAACCAAAAGGAATTTCAAGTAACCACATAAATAACGCAAAGAAATGACGAAAAATAAAGAGCTAAACATAAAATCAAAGGCAAAATATATGGCAAACACATGAATGTGATGAGACAGAATGGCACGATATAATAGTGATGTCTGTATTCTAGACCAGGGATGGGCAAACTTTTTCGATCGCGGGCCAAAAATCGAAAAAAATAAGAAGTTTGGCGGGCCAAGATAAATTTTTCTGAAATTTTAAAAACAATATACAAACAAGTATTACAATTTAAATATGTTGATGAGATGAATGAAATTGCTATTTCATTTTTAAAAGTTCCTTATATTGAGGTTCGAAGTGAGATGTATTGATTCTACGGAACGAGGCTAAATAATCATCTGTCAGTCTACTTTCTAAGGTTCATAGTTGAAAACACTTGTTCACATATATAAGAGGAAGCAAATCATAGCACTGATTTTCTGGGGTTGAGATATTAAATTTGGGAAACTTACTTTCGATAATGATTTGTAAAACTCTAACTTTGCCATATTTAGAAACAACTGCTTGAGATGAATTTTAGATTGCAATTCAATTAATTCAACCTGCAAATCTGATCGCACCGTTTCACAGTTTACGTTGAAAGGTATGGTAAAAATATCCAATCCAGTTTTGAATGGGAGAAAAGGAGATGGATGTATAATATATATATAAATATTTCTTTTAATTTGCCTCGGACCAACAAATTAAAATTCTATCCGCGGGCCTGATAGAACTTTCAGGCTGTCCGTAGTTTGCCCATCCCTGTTCTAGACGATGAAAATGAAGAAAGGAGGACAGAAAAATGAAGTCACTAAAAAAAAAGAATGTCACTGGGTCACCCTGGGGTCGTGACACCCGTACATATCTAAAGAAGATGGGGGTACGGATTCAGGTGTTTATGACATAGACAGAGAGATAGCGTCACACTCCGTTCCCATTTTCGAGCTTAGTAGTTTCTGGAATGACGACGTATTTTTGCCTGAATGTGCTTAAACACATTCAATCTGTACATATTTTAATCGTTTCAATTTCTATCTAGAGTGATGTATCTTTGGTATAGCCATTAAAACTCTATGAGCATTCGTAAATCCGGCACGGCCATGGACGGATTACAGAGCTGTATTAGTACCCAAATTCATTAAAGGCTTTTTTTAAATTATACATATCTTGTAAATTAAATTACAAATTCTTGAAACATATATGCAACAATAACGTCTAAAGCTCTTAGTTTTAATAAAATAACCCAGCGTTTCATTGCGTTTTTTTCCCCTTTCTTTTGCGTTGGAGAGTCACCATTTATTATTGAGATACAAGTATTTTTACAAGAAATGTTCAAATAAAATTTAAAAGTAATTACTTTCTTTTCTCCAGTAATGGGCAAAAAAAGAAGGTTAGTATCTTCTTGAAATTATATAATTCCTGGCAGGTAAGGATACGGATTATAAATTGTTAAATAAATATCTGTTTAATGTCGTTGCCCTAACCGGTTATACACCCGAGCACTGGGTACCCATTTTAGTCGCTTTTTACTACATGCAGGGGCTACAGTGGGACTATTCTAAGCCGGACCCACACGGGCGACAGGACCTATTTTTAAGTGTATAGTTGATAAGGGTATTTTTGCAAAAATTTAATGAAAATTTATAAGGCACAATTAACATAACTAAGTTCTCAGATACATGCTTATGCGAATATGAGCATTCCTTTAGTACTACTTTGATTGTATGTAATCAAAAGTAATGGTTTAAATATTAGAAAATTTAACTCGTGAAATGGACATTTAAAAATGTTAGCCCGTTTATGTATTATAATGAGTGTTTTTTTTTCCTTTTCCATGGAATATATACCAATTAAAATATCCATGGACTCCTCCTGGGCTTTTGTCGCAAGAGGGATACAACTGCAATAATCTGTACATAATTTTTTTTTTTTTTTTAATTCTTTATTATTCTCTCCTGCTTTTTTAACATAAATTTGGTTAGGATATTCTTTCTCAAATTTGCACGATATATTTAGATAGCTTAAACTCAACAAATTAAATTAACACACTTTAGTGGAGGATTGGCATACACTACTTTAGATAATTAAAAAAAAATTTCGCACGTCGCTAACAGACTTTGTTTTAAAACTAAATAAGACTTCCTATTTCTTTCAATTTAGGTAAATTAGTATGAGAATTATTTTACTTCTTACATTTCGTTTTAAATGTTACGTTTTAGCGCACTCTTTAACCCCAAACCCTTTAACACTGAAATATATATACATATCACAGTGTAATTTAAAAATATAATTGAATAATTTAACAAAATTCGGCGGGAGATCTTTTTCGATGGTTCATTTTTATACTTGGGAAGGACATGTCTTCCGATAACGATGTTATCATTTTGAGGTATCTCCGAATAACGGACGCAACATGCAACAAAAAAAAAAAAGAGAGTTAAAAGGCGTATAATTATTCTAACACTCAATCTCAGATACATTATTATTCGAATTTGAATTTTTCTGTATGTTGGTGAGATTATATGTTCTTCGAGTAGTTTCTTTAATATTAGAAAATTTACTTCGCAAAAAGGACATTGAAAATTTTTTGTCTTTTTGACTTCTAAGGGGATAGTTATTTCTTTTCATGGAAAATGTACGAAGCAAAATGCCCATGAATCTCCTCATAGAATTTTGTCGAATGGCGACACTACGAAGGATGACAGTTGTCCTTATAACCTATATATATAACCGTAGAAATTATTGTATACCATTATAACTATTTCCTTTTTATGAATATATTTGGTGAGGACAGTATTAACCAATATAAAATAAAACATTTTGAGAAGTCTTATAATGGTAACTTTATAAAAAATGCATATTGCGTAATTTAGGGGAAGCATATTGTATATTTTATGCACAATGCATATTTTATTTTCTAGCTACACTCACAGACTTTTTTTAAACTTCCTATTTCTTTCAATTTAGATCTAATAATATAAGAATTATTTGTGTTGCTTAAAATTCGTTTAAAGTTTTACATTTTAACTCACTATTTAACCCGAAATCCTTTGCATACTGAAATATACATAAATAACATATTATAATTTTAAAATATAATTGAATTACTTATGAAATTTGCCGGGGGATTTAGCATGGAATAAAAAAATTATGTTAAGTAGAATGCTTAACAATTTTAGCTTAGAAATTTTATAGAATGCTTTTTAAATTTCTGTTTTAGTTTCACTTAAACAGAAACGTGTCAAAAATATTTTATAAAAAATCCTTATCTAAGTATATCAAATAGTAAAAAAGAGCGAATTTCGAAATGGCTTTTTACTGGATATTTTTTGTACTCAATAATAAATTTTAATAATACAATAACTTCAATATATATAAAAAAAAATTAAATATGCCTTTCTAAAGAATTTATACATTTGAAACTCTAGTGGATGTGTTGCTCTTCCTTTCTCACTGGGAAATAAGACCCATGGGACTTCTAATAACTTGGCTACCCCATGAAAGAAAATATACGCTCATTATAATGACTTTGTATACTCTAAACCTTACTTACACTTAAAATAAAAATAAGAGTTAATTTATGTTAAGAGTTGTTTAATTTAAATGCAAGACTTTAAAAATCAAAATTATAGGAACAAATTTAGGAGGTTTTGAAATATCTATATAAAATATTTTTAGAGGAATTTGAAACTAGTATCGAATAAGAGGAAGATGCTTCTTTATAAATATTAGATTGTCAATAAATTATATACCTTTATTAATTTCCACTATTACTAACTATTGTAAAATTAGAGCTTTGTGAATAGAGCTATGGTGTTCCTGAAATTTATTGAAATATTAATTTTTATAAACTGTTTAAATGAAATAAATGCAAAACTACAATATTTTTTACATTTGCCACTATGAATTAAAATTTTTAATTTATTCACGAAAGGAATTTATATTTGCAGATATATTTCCAGTTCAAACTTTAGAATTTGTTGTTAGCTGCATCCAGATACCAGTTTTAAAATTTTGTCTGTTTTGGAACACTGGATTAAGTTCTCATTATATGAATAGATTCAGTTTTGTGGACGAAAAAAAAAAAAAAAAAAAAGAAAAGATTATATGGGAAAAAAAAAGGTTGGACATGGAAGAAAAAAAACCGAGATTATATTTCATATAACGTAACGAGATTATATTACATATAACGTATTCTCTAAAACAAGAATGTAAAAAATATTTAATAATGAAAAAATCCTCGTTTATGTCAAATTGTCACGAGAAACCGAACCTCGAGATGACATTTTGTTCCTTATTTTTTGTTATCAATAATAAATTTTAATAATACAGATTCTTGCATATGAATGTAAAATTCAAATATCCCTGTCTCAACGTTGTTGTTGTTATCGTGTCCCTCATGGGTGGAGGGAAGAGAGGTGCAGCTTCTGTTCTGATGGAGCACCCGTAGGTAGAAGTCTGACTTCTGCTCCGTGACGCTCTTACAGTCATAGGAGACCGGGACCTACGGCTTAAAGTGGATTCCGAACCACTACAAACATCCATGGCACCGCCGGGACTCGAACCCGAAACCTGTGGTACCGAGCGCCAGAGCGCTAGACACTCGGCCATTCATTCACTATGTCTCAATAATAGTGCATTTTAAATTACAGCGGATGTCTTTCCTTTCTCACGGAATCTATAAGAAACAAGCGATCCATGAAACTCTTCGCAGGATTTTGTCGCTTTGCGACCCCACGGCGGGCGCTGAATGCTCTCAACATAATAAGTTATTGCACTACAATTTTTGTGATTAAAGTAAATATAACTTTAACTTGAGTATATGAATTTATCTTGCAGAATATAATAATTTAAAATTATAGTTACAAACTAAGTGTGTTTGAGAATATCAATTTAAATTCGTCTCACTGTTTTTTTCATCTGGAATATTGAACTAGAATTGAATAATACAAAATTGCTTTACCTAAATTATCAGATTGTAAACAGAGATTATATATTTTTAACTAATTTCTTTAAACTACAATTTATTTTGGGTTTTAAGGGAATTTTATTAAATGCGGAAAATTTCCCGATGCAAAACAATAATCATTTTGTACTTCCCTAAAGTTACAGTACAGGAATAGGCATATATACACATCAGCCAATTTGTATGAAAACGTAGATACTTTTTCATTAACAGAGCGCAAGCCACAAATACTGCTAAATAAAGCACATTTTTATTTTTTTCCTTATTTAAGTTGATGAGAAAAATTAATTTTAAATGAAGGGAGTTATTTATTGTATAAAAATGAGTGGTTTTATTTTCGAAATTGCATATATTACTGGTTTGCTCTGTCGAAAATAATAAATAATAAATGTTACAGTATATATTATTTATGCTCATATGCTGGTTTAGAAGTTTGTTAATATAAGGAAAAAGCGCACCCTCGATTATACACATCGTTTTATATTCGGAAATGTAGGGAATATTATTATTTTGGGAGAATCAAGTTCTCAGAATTTGTAAGAATTTAATCATTAATCGCCAACAATTGAAAACAAAGTAGTTTTTTTTAAATACAGCCATGGGCTGAAAGAAAAATGACACCACAAAATTCAATTTATTTATTAATTGGGTTGGAATGTATCTAAATTAAATGTGTCAGCACCGAGAATTTTTCACAGGGTGGGATCCAGAAGACGTTAAATATATACTTAAACCTGTTTATGCTCGGAAATGTGAAGAAGTCAACATCTCTTAAATATGTAGGGAGAAGTATTTGGTTGGAATGGCTTCTTTAATTCATAAGAAAGCCAAATTTGGCGAATCATTTCTGCATTTGTGTTTCATAAAATAGAGCTGTTGCGTAATGCAATTCAGAATGTGTTATACGATTTCAAATCACTATATATATATTTTTACAGAATGTTTTGTAACATGAATGTAAAAGAGAGATGCATCTATGTTTTATTTTAAATCTTTACACTTAAATACACTTTTTAAACAAGAAAATGTTCTGTGGGAACCATCTGCACAGTTAGCTTGTTAATCTCGTAGAAAGTTACAAATGAATTCAGCAACAACTCAAAGAGTTTACTAGGCTATATCATAGATACGTATAGAAAAGTATGCAGAGCCCAAATGTGCCAATGTTATCTGCTGTGGAAAAAATGTTATGTGATGGAAAAAACTTTTGAAAGCAAAGTACAGATCTGTTATTTTTTGTAGATCTGTAATATTTGTAATGTGTAGAGAAAAGATATGAAGATAGCTTGATTTTGATTGCACCCATTTCCTAGATATGTATGTAAATATAAAGCGACGCATTTTCCCTTCATTTAAAACAACCAGCTAATGGAATTATTCTTTAATTAATTAATTATTCTTTTTTTTCCCTTGAGATAATACATAATTTAAAAAAACAATTCATAATTGTAATACACGTTTAGATAAAACTCCTTCACTTTAATATAATATTTACGTGCTATTCTAAGATTTTTTTTTTTTTTTTTTCAAAAATGAACAGTTTAAAATTAGGTGACTTTTTATGAATAATTCTGTGTACATTCTCCTACAGTAAAACATTATTTCTCTTAAAATTTGATTTCAAAAATTGGGAATAAACTTCATTTTAAACATACACTTACGTACATGTTCATTATTGTTTCATTAGCCTTTAAAACAAAACAGTTTGATGGAATCATCATTTAAGATCATATACCCCGAATTTGTCTGTCTATTGAAAGTTGGGCCCTAAGTGTTAATACGAGAATTGAACTTGATGGATTGTCTATCCAAATTGTAATTCGAGTACCTGTTTCCTAGATATTGTTAAAGAATGAGAATTTACGAGTAAATGTACAAAAATTGCTATGACGAATACAAATTTTATTAATAAAGGAAGTATATCACGAATTTCGCACTTAATCAAAAACTGTGCACTTATTTTTAAATTTATATTGCATCGCATTATTCCATGTGCGTGTTAATTATAGTATTTTCTATATTTTGGGAAATATTTATTTTTATTGTTAATAATTTATGAATAACCCCTTATATTTTATTGAAATTTTGTAATCTACTTCATACTCAGACATTTTTTTTTTTTTTTTTCGTGTGTATGTCTACTGGATGTTGTTTTCCCTGATTGCGTATTAAAAGTAAAACATTAGTATCTTAGGAAAAAAGGAAACAAAGCTGTAATTTTTTGTGTGCAATATATTTTTAAAATATTTAATATCCTACATTTATTTCAATTTACTTTTTCCATCGTCATTTTCAAGTGCTTTGAAGTTACACGATTATTTTACAATATTATCTTTTGTAAAATATGTACTGAGCTATGTTATTCTAAGATGCTTCATGGAATACTGCGTGAAAAATTATTTTATGCTTAATTGCTGTTTGGCAATAACATTTATTTTTTGTATATAATTGTCCCTGAAAAATACTATTGCTATTTTATGAATTTCCCCCAGTTATGGTATAAAGATATAAAAAGAGAATGAGGTATTTTCTTATTATTACAACTCCAAATATTTAAATTGCACTTAGCAATTGCGCATAATGTTTTTTCGTGATGTTTGGACAGTAGTTGACCAGCATACGTTGGCGATTCATAACGAGGGTTCAATATTTTACATAAAGAGAGGGCAATTTTACCCAAACGCATTGTTTCATATATTCAGCTGACTATCATTCATATTGAATTTGACATTTACGCAAGGTTTGGAAAAAGCAGGTATAAAAGTACTCTTCCACAGGCGAAAATACATCCAAAATTTAAGCCAGCGAGCCTAGCATCGTTGCAAACATCGTTGAGTCGGCAGCATTTTCTTTTACATTTATGAATAATTGACCACCGTCTACGCATTTAAATGGTGAACGTGAAATTCAGAGATAAAGTTTGCGAAATGTGTTTTTGTTTGTAAACAAATGCTTATTTTTAGTTTGTATAGTTATGTTTGATTAAAATTGATTTACTTGCTTGGTCTACAATGTAAATGCAAAAATGCTTAAAATAATTAAAATGCTAAAAATAAAAATACTTCAAATAATAATTGAAATATATACATCACAATGAAAAATAATATTTGCCAATCTGGCGAAAACTTTGTCGATTTTTAGCTCGGTATATGGCAACGTTTGCGATCGATATGACGAAAATTATAAAATCTTTATGTATCAAATTATTTACATGAATTACTATTAAAAAGCAACAATTGATGTGTAATTAGAAATGTTTAATTACATATAAGCAATGCATTAATCAAATTTAGTTTTCATATGCAAACGGAAACTTTTAAGAAATGTTAAATAACAATTCAATTTCAGATTTATAAATAATTTTTTTAATTAAAAAATATTTTTGAATCGATTATTTATTACGGAAAATAAAATTACCATGGTTTTGCAAAAAAATTACAATTTTCAAACATTATGACAAATAAATTACAATCACATAATTACGTAATATGAAATTAATACTAAAATCATTTTAACTTAATTGCAATTTGAATTTAAAATTATACATTTTGTATTTATGACAAACAAATAAAAAAAAAAAAATTTTTTTTTTTTCAATGTATCATACTTGCAAATTAGTACAAATTACTTGAATTGTTGAAAAATTACTTGACAAACTTTAATTAGTTGAATTGTTGAAAAAAAAAACTCAACTAATTAAAGTTGAAGTTTCAAATCACAAGAAAGACTCTTTGAATCATCGTTTGGAAACATTAAAAAAAAACTAAAATACGAACCTGTGACTCGTGTTTGGTAGCCAGCCTTAGAAACTTAAATTGAGATATTTCATGGACATGATTTGATAATTTTTTGCATCAGTAAGAATGAAGACACAATTTTTTTCAAGATGGCGGTGAAATGTCGTTTTCTGTACATTGCAGTAAGATAATAATGAACTTTAACAATGTTTAAATGTAATTTTCATTGTTGCAAAAATAGCTTTTAAATAAAGTCTCCAACAGATCTCTTTTCTGTAACAAAGTTATTTTTGTTAAGAACTTTATCGTTGAAATTATATTGTTAAGGGTCTAATTTTTTCCACCACCCCTTTTTAAATGCCTAAATAAAAAAAAAAATAATTAATAATCTTAACAAATAAATAATTTTGGCATATATAAATAATGTTAATATTTAAAGACAATTTATAATATTTTATTAATCATAAATTCCATAACTCATCTTAATTACAGTTTTATAATTCATCTGTTCGGCACATTTTATGCATCTTCCTGTTAGGCTTCGAAGCAACAGAATGTGATGACGGTTTCTGAAATGCTGTTTGAAAGAAAAGACACACTGTAATGAGCAATTGTGATTTGGGCAATGAACAGTACGATCGATTTCTGCTGTATACAGCGATAGATTTCCAAACTGAGGTTTCATCACCTATATCAGGTTCGAGATGCGAAAGCAAAAGTTCCCTAAACTATTCTAGGGATGGATACAGTAAATAAAAAAAATGACCTTTGTTTGACGTCAGGAGGAGAAAAAGGGAAGTGTGACAATGAATCATTCCTCACTCTGAGTAAAGAATCTGCTGTGTGATTTTTTTCTTTAAAGACATTCATTCCATTTAAAAAAAGAAATAGAGCTCCAAAGTTAGACATTTTAATGTCTTCAGATATTGAACTTTGTAATACAACTGAACTATTTTCATATTTTCCTCAATGGACACTTCGTGATTTTAATTGCATTAACTTAATTGTACAAATCAATCTGAGGAAATGTAAATCAGCTACAATTTTATTAAACAAACTTGTTCAAAAATTTCATACGGATTTAATTATCGTCCAAGCATCTTAGGTAAAAAAATAACAGATTTAAAAGAAAAACCCAGAACTTGGAAAACTTGGTTGTCACAAAATGGAAAAGCGGGCATTGCCACTCTCCCGAACGCTCGATTGCCGATTGTACTGGGAACAGGGAGTGCAGTGGGAATATAAATGTCTGATAACTATCAACTGCGTACTATAATCTCAGGACACTGTTAACTTTACGATAATCTCCAAACGATATTAAATGAGATTAAGAATTTCACTTCTTCGAACAAATATGAGAAAATATTTATTAGAGTAGACCTAAAATGCACGCAGCACTAGTAGTTGGGGCTATAATTCAGAAGACGCAAGAATCTTCTAGAATCAAACCTGATAAGATTTTAGAACTTGCCAGCAAACACCAAGTGTCAATCATTGCACTCCAAGAGACGAAATTAAATACAAGACATCGACTAAGAGTAAAAGGATATAGCATAGTCCGCCAGGATAGGTTTTCCAATGACGGTGGAGGCCTCATGTTTCTAATTAGATATGTGTATTTTCAGGGGATCGACCGGAATGGAAAAAACCTGGAATGTCAAGGAATTACAGTCTTGCCAAGGAACCATAACAATAACATTAACATTATAAACTTATATCATCCACCGAATAATCAGAAATTAGACTTGGATGCTTTTGGGGGACCAATGCTACAGTCCTTCTGGGGGATTTAAATGCTAAGCACATTGCTTGGGGTTGAGCTTTGGCTAATAGGGGACAGGATCTGGACATCTTATCCCATGATAAAGCCTTACTTTTCTTAAATAATGGAACCCTCACATATAGTTCTCATAGTTATAATACTACTGATGCACTCAACTTGACCATCTCTAATCCAGACTTATTCCCATATTGCTCGTGGAAAGTTGTGGACTATGTTGGAAGTGGTCACTATCCTATTTTGATTGAGTTGGATTACGACGTCAAGGCCTACGGAAGTAACAATATATTTTGGAATTTTAAAAAAGCTAATTGGACTTTATTTGAGAAAAATCAAATCGAACAGCTTCAGAAGAACCCTATTACAGAAGATCTGGAAAATGAATGGTTCGTGTTAAAGCATTCTAGTTTTACAGCTAGGGTGCAGAGGGTGCTGTACCAAAAGGTAAGCATAAGAAAACCAGACCAGCTTTCACCAGTGATTCACAGGACTTACAGAAACTATTGGCTAAAAGAGAACATCTGCTGCAGAGCCATAATTTAAATGATAACACAGATGCCAGAATTGAACTTTACAAACTTAATACAGAGATCAAACGGGAGTATTGTTCTATAAAGGAGAGCAACTGGCAGGATAACACCTAATCCTTTGGCGATTAGCCAAAAACCAAACAAAATACAACCACAGGTGGAAAATACAAATTCTATTATTGGTATCAATGGAACTCCCACTGTAAATGACAAAGAAACTGCAGATGCATTGGGAAACAACTATTCTAAAGAGAGCAAATTGGTCTTAGAAAGGGAGAACAAAAAGACTGGCAGAGCGACGACCAGAAAACTAATCAGATTTTTCCAGGGTTTCAACTAATCTAATCTTGCAGGGTTCCAGCGAGTAATGAACTTTTTAATGATCCAATTACTTCTTCAGAACTACTTTATGCCATCCAGCAATTAGATTTCAAGAAATCACCGGGACCTGATGGTATACATGGACAATTCATAGTAAATCTTGGTTCATGGGCAACTAAAAGACTCCTGCATATTTTTTATTTATCATGGAAACTAGGCAATGGAAGGCTGGAAAACTGCGATTTTTGTTCCCATTCGAAAGTCAAATAAGGATGCTGGTTGCATTAGAAGTTCACTTCCTCCAACTGAAATCTTTAAAGTCATAAATACATCATAGATGTATCAGTAGGAGTAACAAAGAAATTGGTCTAGAAACTTTTGAAAACAAATTTATTCTGTCAGTCCCCAAGAATCTTTTTTTCTTGTCTTCATGAAATTTTCTCTTTGCTAAAGATCCTCCATTTACTAAAGAAGAAATCAAATGTTACAAACTCTTTCAAAAGGGTAAGCTCCTGGATTGGATGGCGTATATAATCAAGTTCATATTTTTAATGTTTATTTTTCAGATATCTTTCATAAGATCTTTAAAAAATATTTACAGTTTCATAATATCCCAGACGCCTTTAAAATAGGAGTTGTGGTCCTATTCCTTAAGAAAGGTAAAGACAAAGCAGATCATAATTCCTGCAGACCAATTACTCTTCTCTATACTGTAGGCAAAGTTCTAGAAAAACTCTTAATTCAAAGATTATCCTTTAAACTTCAAGAAGAAAATAAATTGAATTCTAGACTAGATGGATTTCGTATACAAAGTATTATATATTAAATAAGTATTACATAGTATAGTAGTAATTATTTAATTAGATATTAAGAGTGCATTTGATAACCTTAAATATTTTTCGATCCGAAACAGAAAGCCCTCCAACCTACAGATGTTACAGAAACTCATTCAGACACATTTACCCACAGATTTGTTACAATTCAAACTAGTAAAGGTCCAATAATCTGGGAACAATATAAAAGTTGTAATCAAGGTTCTTGTAGTGGACCAATAATGTAGAATCTTGTAGCAGAGGAGGTACTTAATTATTAATGGCCTGCAGTGCATTTGCAAGACTTTGCAGATGACTTTTTATTTCCCTTTAAAAATCCTACTAGACCTGAAAAACTTTCAAACGAATGCCTTCAGAAGTTTAAAATTTGGATAGATAAACACCAACTATCTATATCTATAGAGAAAACGAATTACCTTGTCACAGGAAAACTCTCAAGAGGGCCTGGCTTCAAATGCGGAAATGACTTCATCAAAAGGAGAAAATTCGTTATGTACCTGAGTGTATTCAACGACGAAAACTCAATTGGGTGAAGCATCTTCTCTGAACATAGCAAGAACTCAGACAAATCTCATACAAGACGATAGCGGAAAGAGTACTGAGTCAGGAAACAGCAGCCTGGAAACTTCTTCCAACACCTAGAATTGAAAGAAAATTGCAATCTATTCAAAGACTCATCATTCCACATGTAACCTGGGCATACAGAACCTCATCAACAGTTGCTCTTCAGATTATCACAGGCCTCGGTCGCTTCACTTAAAATTACAAGCAGGAGCTGCATTCAAAATCGTGTCCAGAAAGAGGAAGAACTTACAGAGGGAAACACTTCAACACACTGAGGATGACTTCGAGCAGACGATTGTCATATCATTCAATGCATAATTTTAATAACTGCAATCAAGTTGACACAGTTCCATTCAATTAATGCTGAAACTTTTTATAATGATGGCTCCAAATCAAATGAGGGCACAGAGGCAGCATTTTGCTCCTTCAGAAATAGGATTCAAATCTCAGAGTGGATGGGCAACTCTCATAACTCCATTTTCCAAGCAGAGTTCATAGCTATCGTGAAACAATTCCACAGGAAGAGAATTTGTAAAAATATGATCTGAAAGCCTCTCTGGATGACTAGCTATCTTAAATCCTCTTACATCACAAAAAAATTAAATTTCGGAATATATCTAACAATTAAATTTCGGAATATATCTAACAATTAAATTTCGGAATGTATCTCACAATATATTGACGATTTATAATCATGACATTATAATTGTAAGGAAGTCCTAAAATACATTATTTTCCAAAACAGATTAACTGTCATTCATTCAAAATTATGTATTTCTAGATATATGAAACAAGTGACATAATTAAATAAAAATAGCTAGCGAAATCCTAAGCAAATAGAGCAGCTGGGTGCCAAACATCGCGAGACACTTTGATTGACGATTATTTGGCAGCATTTTTACATTTGGAGAGAAAAGCGATTCAGCAAACGAAAAAGTACGGAAATAAATTGTTAGTTTGAAATAGAGAGTTAAATACTGTATGAAAATTATTTGTAATTATGTAAATAAATGTTTTGCTTAAGATTTTATAATTATTAGTTGCATAAAATTTTTGGTTTGCATGATTTACCATGTAAGTTGATCTTGTTCTACACTAAAATTACACCAAATGTACACTGTACAAAGCAAAAAAAAATTAAGATTTTCACATTGGTGATAAATTTGGCAATTTCGGCTGGGTATTTGGAAATGTTTGCGATCAATTTGAAAAAAAGAAAAAGACGTATGAAGAAAGCTTCATCTATCAA
>BPLR01019176.1:0-35626 GCA_021605095.1 Caerostris extrusa | reverse complement strand
TCAGTGAAATCTTCAGTGCCTCATGATTATCTATTTCTTACTATTACATGCCCAAAAATATGAAAGCAATGGTTTGTTGTTTAAATTTCAATAGTGGATCACTTTGGTAGTCATTATTATTTAGGGAGAGTTATTTTCGGGCACAAAGGTACAGGAACTCTGCCTTAATATGGGAGTTTTGGACCACAGAGTCTTTTTTCCGCAAGAGATGATGGATGCAGATAAAAATACGCAAATGAATATTTTGTACTAACAATTGTTGGTTATTATTTTTATTTTTATCCTACATCATGTATTAGCTGCACTGCTAGCAGCTAGTTGTGTCAGGATGAAATACTCTCTGTCCTCTTTCTTATTTTATATTAATTTTATTTACACTATTAATACATACATACACATAGATCCTGTGGCCTCAACTACAATAGTATTAATATTTGAAAAGCCATAGAGCCGGTTCCTGACGCCGTGAACTGAATCACCACGACCCAGTCCTAGCGTTCACCTCGTGGTCTGAAGATCTCACCCGCAACTTCTGCCACACTGGAGCAAAGTTAAGGCCACAGTTACCAGTTATATATTACGCCAATTAAACCTGTAATCCATATGTGGCTATCCCGCCATACGACGCCGAGCCTCGCAACAGCCAACTGTGGCTGTCATCAGGCACATCGATAAGTTCAATGTAGTTTCAAAGGTGATCGTCAATATCCATAAGGGCGATCCGACTTATAACAGCATAGATCCCATCCGAAGCCAAACTGGAGTGTGTTCGATAAAGACTCGCTGTGGCAGATTTTGCATTACCCATGGTGCACCACCAGTGAGGCCTACTTCTTACAACTCCAAGTAATTCTCGACCGGTTAACTCACCAGATTTTGGAAAAGAAGAAGATAAAATGCTTACGTCCGGCAATTGAATTCTGCAATTCGAGATAAGAAATCCGTTAAAGACACTCAACCAAATGCATTATGTTATTTTTCATTAGATAAAACATGATCACCAAGCAAACTTTATGTCAAAAGGGCTATATAAGATATGCGATTAAGTAAACAAAAGTTAAAGTACATACACCAAACTACATACTTTAATTATATTTCCAAGATTACAAAAAGAATGCAACGATTCGAAGTATGTTAATCGTAACAACAACGGAATTAATCATATTGTCGAATTCAATGTGTATTTCATTCATTTAAATCAGGGTGACCAACCTGTGGCCGGCGGGTGCATGCGGCCCGTCTTGAATATTTTTCTGACCCGTGAGGTTTATCACGCTTTTTACAAAAAATATTTATTTTTACAATGGCAAAAGTAATGGAAAACAATGTATTAAAAAATACATTATGTGTGCATCCATATATTCAAAAATAAACTGTTGAGAATATGAGAAAAAAATTAACTTTGATTTTAAAATAATATTATGGAGAATATATATTATAGATATTGCCTGTTTTATATATGAGTTTACATTGATGATTTCACATAATAATTAAATTATTGGTTAAAATCTAGATCCTGTACCCTTTGTGCCAAGCACATCGCCAAGTTGCCACTTTCGGTAAGTAAGCATAGAAATGAATGGGCCATGTAGTTTGCGCGGTAAAATGATATTACGCCAAAATCCTTTACTGTGTTGCCAAATCGCCAAGTAAACAGACAAAAAAAGGTTGCTTAAGTTCGGTGTCATTGTAAAGTGCTATTTCGCCAAAATTTATAGCCAAACAGTGCTTTTTGCGCCAACATTAGCACCCAAATAGCTATTACGTCAAAGTTTATCGCTTTAACGCCAAATATTATCACTATCCTTTATCGCCAACATTTATCGCTTTATAGCCATTTTTCATTAAAGCAAATTTTTTATATAACTTCTTTTAACCCAAAATGCTTTATCGCCAATATTTATCACTTTATAGCCACATTTTTTCACTAAGTGAATCTTGTTTTTTGAGGCGCTTTACGCCAAGAGTTGATGTTTATCGCCAAGAATTTTATCACTAAAATTTTTTATCTCTGGAATACTTTTTGCGCCAAATGATACTGCTTTTACGCCGAATGTAGCGCTATTATGCCGAGAAAATTATATCTAAAATGCCTTTACGCCAATTTATATCGCTTTACCGCCGAATTTTTAACACTATTATGTCAACTTTTTAATGTTTTTCTTTTTTTACGCCACATATTGCCGCTTTAACGCCAAAATATATCATCATTTTGTCAAACATTTATTCCTAAATTGCTTTCCAAATTAAATCGCTTTATCGCCAAATTATTATGTGGAATTTTTTATTTCGCTAAGTCACAAAAAAAAGTATCGTTTAAACAAAGATAATAATCGCTGTTAATTGATAAAATTTCGATACGATAAAATTTCACCAAAGTTATTCGCCAATTCTTTTTTTTTTTTTCTTTGTAATGTCATAAAATAAGTCATATTTCTTTACGAACAAAAGATAAAAAGAAGAAAGAACTAGAGAATAACTTATCCTCTTATTGTGGTATGTCCTTCCTCTGTGGTGGAAACAATCATTTTATTCCATCGGTGAAATCTTAAATTATTTTGCGGATGTCACATTTGTGCTGGCGCCGCCACATGCACTCTGCCAGATAATTATCAAATGTTCCGACACATTATTTTATTAATAATAATTTATTTAATTATTAAAATTTAATTATGTAACGTTAAATTTTAACGTTAACTAAAGTTCTAAAAAGCTAAAGCTTCAAATATTCCGACCGAATTCTAATTACGGTTGTCACAAAATCCTAACTAAACGAACATCTTTAAAAAGGAAATTAATTATTTAAGAATAAAATATAAGTTATTAATAAATAAAAATCGTTTTTCATGTTTGTTTCTTACTTTCTTGAGTGGCAGCTTCATAAATATTGTTTATGTTCTGAATCAGTGACCGACGTACGTTATAAGAACAAGTTCGAATAATCAGTAATTTATTGGAATACTAATTTAAAAGAATATATATTTCTGTTCTTATTTACAGCAAATAATAATATAATCAAAATAACAATAAATAGTCATTATATTATTCGGAAAATGAAGCTACGAATTCTCTAATTATAGTATTGCAACCCTAAAGAAATTGGCACAAAATTGGCGAAATATTCAGGGTTGCAAGATTGGCGACTTCCTCATGGGTACAGTATCCTAGATTTTAACCAAATTGTTTTCTGCGAACTTATGATACGCGCATCTTAGAACATCTGATATAACAGGTTCTTATGTTTCACTTTAAGTGACCTCGTGGCTCAGTGAGCATGCCTAGATACGCATAGCTGATTGTTGATAAAGCAGAGGTAGCCAGACTCTTAGTTCAACTTGTTAGCGCTTTTGGTTCAACTTACACCTGCGAACCTTTTTTATTTTTCGAAAATGAAATTGACCAAACACAAAACGCGATCGAACATAACGGACGCTAACCTGCAATACCCAATACGATGTGTAAATACCCAAATTGAGGTCGATTTGCAAAAGCTAAGTGAAAGAGTGGAGATCCGAATTTCACATTTTTAAAATAAATATTTTTAAATAATTTCATTTTTTTTTTTTATTTCGTTAAATTTATATTTCATTTTTAGGACAATATATTTCTTTACAATGTGCGTTTAGTATTATCGTGATTATATTTTCTATATGTTTGCATGTAAGAATAATAGTAAACACAAAAGTAATAACTCATTATGGTTCAATTTTTTCACTGAAAAATGTCTATAGTGAGTCTAAATCTAATGCGGGGATATATAATTTTATATGCAGCCTGCGGAGTTAGGAGGCATTTCCAAAGTGGCCTCAAGAACATTTGGGTTGCCCACCCTGATTTAAACAGAATTTGATCGTTGATAAAGGCTGGTTCACATTTATGTTTCAATGTGCATTTTCTAATGAAAAATGGCTATATAAGATTTTATGATTAAGAACACAAAAGCTAAAGTACATACTTTCGTTATATTTTCAAGGATCTAATCGATTCAAATGTGCTAACCTTAACAACAGCTGAGTTAATCACATTATTGAATTCAATGAGTTAATCATTCATTTAAAGAATATGGTATTTGGAATAAGGCAGTAGTATCACAAAATTTCTCATACAGTATTCTGACACCCATTCGTTAAATTGCCATCTGTCTCTTATGCTTATTCAGTTTGTAAATCATTTCCAGAGCCACATATATCACTATATTTCGAATGAATTGATAAGAATAAGCTATTCATCATAATGTCATTCATATGACATCACTCATTTTCGATAGAAGAGTAATGAATGGTAATTTAGATTTTTGATTTTGGTAGTATTGTTTGAAGACTTATCAAGAAGAGGTTAAGAGGGATTCTTAATTGTCTTTTTTTCAATGGTGAAGATACGAATAATTGAAGTTAAAAAATATTTGCACAATCAAAGCACTAATAAGAACCAAATAAAAAATATACATTTTAATAATAATGTTTTCTAAAATTAATATAACCCAATTTAAGTTATAATCAAAGTTTTATAATTAATTAAAGCTTTATGAATTATGATGCATGTCTGCAAGATTCATGTTCTACACTGAAGTGACAAAAGTCATGGGATAGCAATATGCAAATTTTCAGATGGCAGTAGCATCGCGTAGAACAGGTATAAAAGCGCAGTGCTTTCGCAGAGCTTTCATTTTCTGTTCAAGTTATTCATGTGAAGAGGTTTTGACGTGATGATGACCGCACGACGGAATTAACAGACTTTCAACGCGGAATGTTAGTTGGAGCTAGACGCATGGGTCATGCCATTTCGAAATCGTTGGGGAATTCAACATTCCCAGATCCACTGTGTCAAGAGTGTGCCGAGAGTATGAAATTTCAGGCATAACATCCCACCATGGATAGCGCAGTGGTCGACCGCCTACACTTAACGACCGAGACCGGCGACGTCTGCAAAGAGTCGTAATGAAATTCTAACAGACAAGCAACACTGCGTCAAATAACCGCAGAAATCAATGTGGGACGTACAAGGGACTTGTCTGTTAGAACTGTGCGAAAAATTTGGCTTTCTTGGGCTATTCCAGCAGAAGACCGACTCGAGTGCCTTTACTGACAGAACGACATCGCTTGCAGCGACTCTCGTGCGCACGTGAGCATATCGGTTGGTCCCTAGATGAATGGAAAACCGTGGCCTGGTCCGATGAGTCACGATTTCAGTTGGTAAGAGCTGATGGTAGGGTTCGAGTGTGGCGCAGACTCACGAAGCCATGGACCCAAACTGTCAGCAAGGCACTGTTCAAGCTGGTGGTGGCTCCGTAATGGTGTGGGCTGTTTTTTCATGGCATGGACTTGGTCCTCTGGTGCGACTGGACCGAATATTGACTGGAAATGCTTATGTTCAGCTACTTGGAGATCATTTGCAGCCATTCATGGACTTCATGTACCCAAACAACGATGGGATTTTTATGGATGACAATGCGCCATGTCACCGGGCCACAACTGTTCGCGATTGGTTTGAAGAACATTCTGAACAATTCCAAAGAATGATCTGGCCACCTAGATCGCCCGACATGAATCCCATCGAGCATTTATGGACATCTTCGAGAGGTCTGTTCGTGCCCAAAATCCTGCACCATCAACGCTTTCACAATTATGGACGTCTATCGAGACAGCATGGCTCAATATTCCTGCAGAAGACTTCCAAAGACTTGTTGAGTCCATGCCACGTCGAGTTGCTGCACTTCGCCGGGCGAAAGGAGGGCCGACACGATATTAAGAGGTATCCCATGACTTTTGTCACTTCAGTGTACTCTGCATACTATTCTATTTAATTAACATTGAAGTTAATTTTATTTTTGTAAGACCAGTAATTAATTGTGCATATTCATTCGAAATTGACTTTGATTCGTATTATATATCCTATAGTTAATTTTGATAATTAATATTTTTGACATGTACATGTTATCCTAGAAAGAAAATCAACAGAGAGGTCAGAGGTAAGAGATCATTTGAGGTCGATTTTTTACTTGCGTTTTTGCCAAATCTTTACTAAACAAACAAAATGGTCGCTACTGTTACAAAATACTGTAGTTTTGGTGATTCCATTTTTGGCACGGAGAAAATAATTGGCAAAATAGGAACCCTTAAGTACAGAATCGTGAATTCAAATCATTATCAAATTATTATCAAATTCAATAGATATAGGAATGCAATAAAATTTAATAACTCTTTAACTTTAGGAAGAAAAACATTGTTAAAATACTAAAAAAAAAAACTATCACCAAGAAATACTACCATTTCCAGAATAAATACTCCATACTGCCAACCTCGACAAAAACTACTAATAACAAAAACACAACAGTTTTAACACATTTTACTTAAAATATGAAGAAAAAAAAAAAAAAAAGAAAAACGAGTTTTGAAGAAATGATCTTTGTCAAATAAAAACGACACAAATAAAATGATTTTGTTTACCATATTACAGGAAATATTTATCGGAATAATATTATAATATTATGAATTAATAATATTATATATTATTAATTTATTATATTATTAATATAATAATATTCAAATTTACAGAAAAGTTTAAAAATTCGGCTATATAGAGATTGTTTTGTTCTAATTATCTTTAAACAGATTAAACCTAAAATACTCAAAGATTTTTTTTTATTATTATTTAAGGATGGAGTTCAATTGTATTAAATTGTTCTTTTTTAACATTAGTATTAGGATTGATAATTTTTAATATGTTACATATCTTATTTTTTTTAAGAATAAACTGTGTATTAATAGATGGCGCTGTAATCGGCATAAAGAAAGTGAATTCAGCGTGAGTGATATTTCGAATCGAAATTACAGCGGCATTAGTTGAACATTAATCCAACTGTAGTGTTCAATGTACTTGATTGTTTCGTTTTTACACTGGTATTGGAAAGCCCATTCACCACGGCAAGGTCATTCCAAATTGGATGGGAAAAATTGGTGGAACTTACCATTGCACCCTTCTTTAAATATCTTCTGCTCAAATTTAAATTCATTGTGGCAAGTGGTGTTAAAGTGGGCCTTTAATTAAAATCCCCTGTGTATATAAAGTGGCGTAGCTATATCATCTAAAGCCCACGACAAATTTTTCGAATGGATCTATAGGCACTGTGTTTTAAAAAAAGGTCCTTTAGGATTGCAGTATCCATTTTCGATCTCAATGTATATTTCCCAGTGTCAATTTTCTATCTTCCTCATTTTCGATCACAAAACATTTTACTTGATCAATAAATACTTTAAAACGACATTTATCAGAAATGAATGAAGATGCAATTCCCAAGTCAATTTGGGTTTGGAACTTTTTTTTTTTTTTTTTTTTGACGCCATACTGTTTCCCCCTTCTTCAAGTATATCTAGTTCAAATTTCAACACATTGTGACGAGTGTTTCATTTTTAACAGCATTTTGAAAGTGGGACTTAATTGTAATCACCCTGTACATATAATTTTAAAATTAATAATAAAAATATTATCAATTGAAAAAAATATAAAGTATATATATTTTAAATCTATTTAATAAGTCTACAATGTTAACAAATCAAGGAAATGAATACTTCCATGATGAGCACAATATGCGTGAAAGACCCATTTAAGCAACGCCTTTGTCGACGAGGTGGAATTGATTACCCGTCAACAAAAAATCTAATGGATAATCTTTAACATTCTCACACCGCGGATTAATTTCCAGCTTCCAAACCCCATCAAAGTCACGCCGAATTCGCTCAGACATTGTCTATCCACCAGCCCATATTTCCAATACATCTACTGGCCCCTATCCCAAAAATACATCAACATGGACTCTTCCTGCCCTACCACAATCCATAACGCGGCAACCCTTATCCCCTTCCCTTAATTCCACATATACTCTACTGGAGCATTTGACCGTTAGCCCGCGTTGAATCAGGCTTAAGTGTTTATCGCATTCTGAACTGTGCTAAACGCACAAACTGTTCTGGAGCACACCCTCAAAGGGGGAGAGAGGTGGAGGGGGATGAAGGGGTTTTGGACTAATAAGCGCTTATGCGTGCAGACCGAGCTCTCCTGGCTATTACAGGTGTGAAGGTTCCCACTATTAAGTTGGCGGAAGGCCTTCGGTCGAGTCTGTTGGATTATGGAAGCTACCAAATCGTTTTCGTTTACTTGAGTTAATGTGTATACCTCTTGAATATTAAAAAGGTGTAAGCAGTTGCAGGTTTGCAAAGGAAGATTAACTTTGGGTATCTAAGGTAATGTGTTTTAATGAAAATGAATTAAGGAGATTCGCTTTGAGATAAGCTAGTTTCTTCTGGATTATGTTATTGTTTACTATTTTATGATGAAAAGGTCATTTCCTTTTAAGACCATAATGAATGGTTGTGAATATTAAAAAAAAAAAATGTCGATTGAAAGTGGACATAGTATTACATGTGAATATCTAAGGTGGGGGGTTTTCAAGGATTAGAAACGAATTAACATTTGTGAGATAATTTCTTTTAAATTATCTTATAGAGAACTTTTTTAAACGGAAAATTTTTCTTTCATTTTAAATCTATATCATGAATAATTAATGGTAAAATTTTAATGATTAGTAACATAGCAATAATTAAAAAAACTGGAAAAAAGGAAATTAAAAATTGGTGGAAAACCATTTTAAAAATCTGATTTATAATTGTTAGAAACCATTTTTAAAAATTTAATTGAAAATAAATGTACATAAATATGATAAAAAATAATTATTAAAATATCATTTATGAAATTTATTTAGAAAAAATACTAAGTAGATTTAAATGTGCTTACTGTATGAATTTTATAAGGCCACTATGTTAACAAAATGAAGGAAATGAATGCTTCCCATCTTAAGTACAATATGCTTGTGAAAGACCCATTTAAATTGTGCACTAATATTTTATTTTTATTTGTAAATAAAATTATTTTTCATTTTTTTCCCAATTGTTGGAAAACGATTTCTATGAAATCAGTGATTGAAAAAATTGTTATATAAATATAATTATATAATAATAGAAAAATATTATCTGGGAAAATAATTTGTAAAGAAAATATTAAGTAGATTTATAATATGCATACTATATGAATTTTATAAGCCTACTATGTTAAAAAAAAATCATGGAAATGAATACTTCCCATCCTAAATACAATATGCGTGAAAAAACCCATTCAAACTGTGCACTAATATTTTAATGATATTTATAAAAATATTAGCTTTCATTTTTTTTCAAAATTGTTGATAAATTATTTCTATAAAAAAAACAGTGATTTAAAACAATTGTTGTATAAATATAATTAACTAATGATAAATATTATCTACGAAAATAATTTGAAAAAAATATTAATTATGTTTTAAATATACATACTTTATAAGTCCGCAATGTTAACAAATTAAAGGAAACGAATACTTCCCATACCGAGCACAATATGCGTGCGAAAGACCCTATTTAAACAACGCCTTTGTCGACGAGGTGGGAATTGATTACCCTTCCCGAAAACCAAAAACATAATCTTTAACATTATGCTTTCTCCTTCACGGATTAATTTCCAGCTTCCCCACCATCAAAGCAACGCCGAATTCGCTAAGTCATTGTCTATCCAACAGGGCCATATTTCCAATACATCTACTGGCCCCTATCCCAAAATACATCAACATGGACTCTTCCTGCCCTACCACAATCCATAACGCTGCAACCTCCCACCTTACCCCTTAATTCCACATGTACTAACTGGAGAATTTGACCGTTAGCCCGCGTTGAATCAGGCTTAAGCGTTTATCGCATTCTGAACTGTGCTAAACGCACACAAACTGTACTGGAGCACACCCCCAAACGTGAGGATGGTGGAATGGAGGGGAATAAAGAGGCCTTTGGACTAATAAGCGCTTATGCGTGCAGACCGAGCTTTGGGCCATTACAGGTGTGAAGGTTCCCACTATTAAGTTGGCGGAAGGCCTTCGGTCGAGTCTGTTGGATTATGGAAGCAACCTGTAACCGTTTTCGTTTACTTGAGTTAATGTGTATACTTCTTGAATATTAAAAAGGTGTAAAGGGTTGCAGGTTTAAAATGGGGATTAATTAACTTTGGGTATCTCAGGTGATGTGTTTTTAATGAAAATGGATTTAGGACATTCGTTTGAGATAAATTTTTTCTTCTGTATTATTTTATTGTTGACCATTTTGTGTTGAAAAATTTTAAATCCTTGTAAAGATTTTTCATGGATAATTAACGATATTGAATATTAGAAACTATTGGACATGAAGTGTGAATATCTAAGGTGAAGAATTTTCAAGGATAAAAAGGGGTTATAACTGAATAATTTGTTAATTTTTTTACATTATCTAATAGAGAACCTTTTCAGTGGAAAATTTCATTGTCTTTTAAAAACCTATTAAGAATTATTGTAAAATTTTCATTATTAGTAGCAAAGTAATAATTAAAAAAAATTGTAACAGAAACATTATTCAATAATTAGTAATTAGTAATTATTCTTCCATTAATGTACGCCTTTCAGCATCGGTAAAACGACATAAAGAGCTGTTATATCTTTAAATCCCTTTATATGAATTAATTAAATTATTATTGTAACATAATTAAATATTAAAATAAGTTAAGGGTGGTTTGAGATTAAAAGTAAAGACATTGTTGATTAGTTAACGATACATCTAATATGCTAAATTTTAAAGCAATTTTAAATCACTCATAATATGATTTCTTATTTAGATGAATTGTTAATTAATATCTAGTATTATGGATTTTATTTGTGCCTACTGTGTTTTATGTAAAATATCATTCATTTGAAAGATATGCTATGTGTAAAAATGAGATATTTTGACGAACATCAATTATAATTTATTCTAATTAATATTAATGGCCTGGTGACCGAGTAACCAGCGCTCTGGCGCTCGGATTGCCACAGGCTTCGAATTCAAGTCCCGACTGCGCAATGGAGGCTTATAGTGGTTAGGAATCCACCCTAACTCGTAGGTCGAGATCTAATATGACTGTACGGCGTAGTATTGAAGACCCTACTCGTAAAAAGAAAACATCTCCCGCTTCGAAATTTGCCAGTAGGCAGACGACATTGGCCCACTATGGGGTTATATCGACAATGAAGAAAATCGCAATCAGTCATATATTTGAATGGTTAAAAAAAAGCAGTAGAGAATAATCCAAAATGAACGACATCTAATCCGCGGAAATTATTTGCTTATTCATTTGTCATGTAACATATAGTGTAACTTCTTTTTTTGAACTTGTCGTTGATATTTTCAAATAGCATAAAGTGTGTGTAAAGAGTATTTTTATATTACCGCATGGAAAAATAAAATATAATGTATTTATAAGTGATACACAGAAAGAATACTTATGGGTATAAGAAACATAGTATAAAAGAAGAAAGAAAAATATGTATTTAACGAGCATGTTCCATAAATATAAAACAAGAGGTAAAATATATCAAAAACTCCTCAAACAAAAAAAATTTTATAGTGACATAAAAATATTTATAAACAATGTTTTTTTAAGTAACCAATTCAAAACAGAACACATTTAAAAAAAATAAAAGTCGATTGTCTTAGTCGCTAAAGAGATGAAAATCGTGGCAAACGCGTAACTTACCACAAACAATAACTTGATAAGCAACGACTTTGTTTACCCTTTTTGCCTTAATTTCACAATAAATTATCATATGGAATACATGGAATGAATAACGATTACATGATTATCAGGCGACA
The DNA here is from genome assembly GCA_021605095.1 of Caerostris extrusa. Classification (NCBI taxonomy): domain Eukaryota; kingdom Metazoa; phylum Arthropoda; class Arachnida; order Araneae; family Araneidae; genus Caerostris; species Caerostris extrusa. Next base: position 23,891 of record BPLR01019176.1, on the reverse strand, counting down.
TGAAATCATAAGGGAGACACGATTAAGAATAAATAGACATTATTTTACACTTAAAGGGCAAAGAATTCACAGAATAAAATTCCTTATGGAATCAAATATAAAAGGGTTTATCGAAAGAATAGCGTTGAGGAAAATGCTTGTTTGCTAAAAAAAAAAAAGAAGAAATAAAAACAAATGCCCTTTAGTAAGAAATATGACTTTCTTTAACTGCAATGGTTGCTTGGCACTGTCTTTTCATACTCAACATAAGATTATCCAACAGTTTTTCGCTAAGAATATCGATTCTCCTTGGATAATCTATTTCAGTTGAGTATTCTGGAGATAATATAATCCCTCTGAAAATTGTCTTCTTAAAGAATCCCATGTTCTGTAGGATTTAAGTTAGGCAAGCCAGTCCATCCATCCTATTGATATTTTCCCTCTATATTTCCCCATTTTAAAATGCACATATCTAATGGGATCTTCTGTTATCCAAAAAAACGAAGTCTGGACCAATGCTACTCTGGACAGATCTGTTAGGCACAATAATACAAGACAGAAATACGGAAGATTGATTCTTTTTTATTGGACATGGGCCAGTTTTGATCAAATTGTGTCAAGCACTTGATTTATAGATAAGATTAATATGCACAATCACAAATGTTGAAAATATGCAGGCCATACATTTATATATATATTACTATGAAATTATCTTTAAACCAGATGAAAAAAAAAAACAGAACAGGCTTAATCGAAAACCATATATTTTTCATTTTTCATCATACTACAATGCCTTCAAGGTTAGTAGTTTGGCTTGGTTTGGTTTGGTTTGTCGCTCGACGGTCGTTATGTGCACACGTAAGGCTAAACAGACCGGGACCTACTCAAGGTTAGTAGAGCCGTTTAAATCAGTATCAGATTCTTTTCTTTACGCCTTTCTATGCAACTTTCTATGGGAACTGACTTCATCAAGTGTAAAATTTAAACATTCCAAGTTTTGATCTATGAAGTTTTAAAATGTAACTTAACTTAAATCAGTGGGATATGACAGCCAATCCATTCTATGGATTTTTTTCCTTTCTAGAATCTTTTAAAATGCACATATCTAATGTGATCTTCATATCTGTCATCATCCGAAAAACGAAGCCTGGACCAATGGTACTCTGGACAGATCTGTTAAGCACAATAATACAAGTCAGAAATAGGGAAGATTGATTCTTTTTATTGGGCATGGGCCAGTTTTGAACAAATTGTGTCAAGAACTATATTATTTATAGATAAGATTAATCAACAGCTAAACACAAATATTGTTTAAAATGTGCAATTAACACATAGTTAGGCAATACATTTACTGAAATAGTATTATGAAATGATTTTTAAATCAGATAAAAATCAGAACATCAGGCTTAATCGAAAACCATATATTTTACATCATGCTACAATGTCTTGAAGGTTAATAGAGCCGTTTAATTCTTAATTATAAGATTCTTTTCATTATGCCTTTCATGCAGTTGCGAACTGACTTCAATAAATGTAATTAACAGAAAGGGTGCGCGTTTGGAGTACACCTGCATAAGCGTATGATCGGGATTGTCTCCTTCAAACTGTTAAGCATGGAGGTGGATCTGTCATGGTATGAGCTTGTCATGATTTTCTGCTGACCGAATCGTAACCCTGAAAGAAAGGATCATTGGTGAGAAGTGCTGCTTGGCCAGGTTCACCCTATTATGCAAACTTTCCTTTCTACTTGAGGTGGAATTTTCCAGGATGATAATTCTCCTATTCATGCAGCGGGACCAGTCCAATCAGGGGGTTTGATGAATACGAAAATGTCGTTAAAAATCTACCTTGACCCGCTCAATTCCCAACCTCAATATCATCGAACCGTTATGGTTTATTTTAGGACGATCAAACCAGAATCGATATCCTCCACCAGGATATCGTTCACCAATCCATGACAAATAGTTTAATATTCCTCTAAATACTATTCAATACTTGTATGATTCGATTCCCACGCAAATCTAAGCTGCATTACATGACGAAGGTTGTCATACGAGATATTAATAGATTATTCCTTACAACTCTAGGGCGTTTGCGTTATTCTTATAATCACCTATATATATATATGCATATATATTGAATTCTAATAATCCTTCAAAAGCAGAATTGCTTTTTTTATATTTCCACAAAATTATGAACTAATAATAATGTGAATGCATTATAAAATATAAGATTCTTTATCCATAAAATAGCTTTCGCATCTATTTTAAATTATTCCATCAGTTAAAAATATTATTTTCTACAGCATTTTACGAATACTGCATTAAATTAACAACTATAAAAAGCATGCGAGTCTCTTTCATACTATTTAATGGGAAAACATCAAAGGAATGCTAAGAGATAAGCTAAAAGCTTATTCCAATTTAAAAGATAGTGTGATAAATTAGCTTTTCATTTTAAATAAAATAGTCGTAAATTATTTTCTATTACTAGTCGTAAATTAGCTTTTATATAATTAATGACTGTCTGGTAAATTTTAAAATTAAAAGTTGCAAACATTATAAATTACTAAATACTTTTTTTTATTAATATTTATAATGCAGATTAGTAGTGTCGTGGCACTGCCATCCACCCACTCAATGAATGAGTACCACGACAGTACCTATTAAACTGTGCTTTATTAATACACTGAAAAAGTGAAAAAAAAATCCATTAGCCTGAAGAAAATTATAATACATGTATTGAATTGAATTTAATTTATTTCCGAGAAATATTTAATATAATATTTTTCGGTTATAGAAATTTTTTACTCGGTTATAATTTTTATAGTTAGTATTTAATACTCTAATGGGTTTTTTAAGATACCACAGCAATTTTTAATGCAATCTCATGTTAAATTTATTTGCTATATTATTTTTTTAAAGTAAATTAACGAATGTATTTTATTTTAACAAATAATGCATTATATTTTGTTCTAACTATCGAGGCAAAATACCAAATTACTTGCTAGCTTAAGAATTAGTAATGAATTTTACAATGTTAGATATTAAAAATAGTACGTGCATTACTGGTATCGAAAAAAATCAAAATAACTATTAAGTGCTCATAAGAAAAAAATAATTAAAAAAGAAATTTTATGAATAAATTATATTCATTGAAGTGGTTCATAAAAGTAAGCATCAATTATATTTGGCTTAAAAAAATTAAGAAAGCTCAAAACATAAACACAACATTTTCATCAAACTTCAACAAACCAATTCCCCCTTAATTCCATTTTCATTAAAAACAAAAGCACCTTAGATACCTAAAGTTAATCTTCCATTTTAAAGCTGCAACTCTTTACACCTTTTTAATATTCAAGAAGTATACACATTAACTCAAGTAAACGGAAACGGTTACAGGTTGCTTCCATAATCCAACAGACTCGACCGAAGACCTTCCGCCAACAGTGGGAACCTTCACACCTGTAATAGCCGAAGATCGGTCTGCACGCATAAACGCTTATTAGTCCAACGCCCTTTATTTCATCCCCCCCTCTATCCTCCTTTGAGGGTGTGCTCCAGTACAGTTTGCATGCATTTTGCACAGTTCAGAATGCGATAAACGCTTAAGCCTGATTCAACGCGGGCTAACCGTCAAATGCTCCAGTTAGTGTATGTGGAATTAAGGGTATAATTGGAGAGGGTTGCAGCTTTATGGATTGTGGTAGGGCAGGAAGAGTTTATGTTGATGTATTTTGGGATAGGGGCCAGTAGATGTATTGGAAATAGGGTATGGTAGATAGACAATGACTGAGCGAAGTTGGCGTGACTTTGATGGGGTTGCAAAGCTGGAAATTAATCGCGGTGTGAGGTTGTTAAAGATTATCCATTAGGTTTTCGGGGACGGGTAATCAATTCCACCTCGTTGGCAAAGGCGTTGTTTAAATGGGTCTTTCACACGCATATTGTGCTCAGCATGGGAAGTATTCGTTTCCTTGGTGTGTTACATTGTAGACTTATTTTATAAGTATGTATATTTTAAATCTACTTAATATATTTTTGCCAAATTAATTTTATAGCTAATTTTTTTTTTTATTATTAATTTTATAATTATATTTATAATTAAAGTCCCACTTTCAAAATGCTCTAAAAAAAAAAAACACTCGTCACAATGAGTTCAAGTTTGAACTGTATATGTTTCACTACCAAATTTATTTTGTAAAGGAATTTATTTACTTTATTATTTTTTTTTTTCAAATTTTAATTTTCGTTTTATAAATTTATTTTTATTTTACAAATTGTTTTTTCAGCAAATGATTTATTGTAAATTTTTTTTTAATTTCGATCTTTTTTAAATCAAATTCCTTTTGTCACACTCTGTTTTAAAATATTTCCATATGCCGAACGTCGTCTACTGTGGTGCAACAACCGTAAAAACTCGCCAATTGTTAAAAGTAAAGAGTCGGACGAATCACCTTTCACACGTTTCGCTTTCACGAGAGTATGATCGTGATTGTCTCCTTCCAATTGTAATGTATTGAAGTGCATCTTTCATGATATGGCGTAATTTTATAATATGGCGATATGGCGTAATGGGTCATACGTAATTTTTTGCCGGTCCAATTGTATCATTGAAAGAAAGGATCACTGAGCAGTGGTATAGGACAGTTTCATTATACCATTGTTATTCTATAACGCAAACAGGCAGAATGGCAATGCTCTTATTCATTTAGTGGAACCAGTCCAATCAGGGTTTGAAGAAACCCAGGATGAAGTGAAGTATCGACTTTGACCCTCACATTCCCCGACCTCAATATCATCGAACCGTTATATTTCTATTTTAGAGAGATTAACCAATAATTGATACCCTCCACCGATATCTCTCCTGGAAATTTAACAATATTTGTATGGAGAATGGTTCAATAATCCTCTAAAACCACGCAGCACTTGTATGATTCGGATTCTCAGGTGAATTTAAGCTGTATTAAATGGCAAAGGCGGTCCTAGGCAAGCCATATTAATAAATGATTCCCTATAACTCTAAGGTGTTTCTATAATTTTAATAACCACCTGCATATATACATTGAATTGTAATAATCCCACAAAAGCATAACTGCCATGTTGACAATATTTCCACAAAAATGAGTACTAATAATAATGTGAATGCATTATAAATATATAAGATTCTCAATCCATAGAACAGCCTTCATATCCATTTTAAATTATTACATCAGTTAAAAATAGCGTTTTAGTATTGTAGGAATACAGCATTAAAGTAATGAAGATCAAAGGCATACTAAGTATTTAATGGGAAAACATCAAAGGAAAGTTGAGAGATTAAACTAAAATATTGCAATTAAAAGATAGTGTGATAAATTCTCTTTCTTTTTAAATATTATAGTCGTAAATTATTTTCTATTACTTTTATATAGTTAATGACTGTCTGGTAAATTTTAAATTTAGAAGTTACAAATATTATACATTTCCAAATGGATTTTTATTAATATTTATAATGTAGATTGTATCTATAAAAATATGCTTCATTAATAAGTTGAAAAAGTGAACAAAAAATCCATTAGGCTTAAGAGAATTTATGATACATGTTTTGAATTTATTTGAAGTTTTTTCCGTTGAATACCATACTGAATTTTCATAGTTAGTATTTAATACTTTAATGGATTTTTTAAGATACCAAAGCAATTTTTCAATGCAATCTCATATTAAATTTATTTACTACATCACAATTTTTTTAAAGTAAATGAATGAATGTAATATATTTTAACAACTCATGCATAATATTTTGTCTTAACTATCCATTTAAAAACGAAATTACTCACTAATTTAACAGTTAGTAACGAATTTTATTACTTTTGATAATAAAAATAATTAATTAAAGATATCAAAAAATTCACGATAAATATTAAGTGATCAAAGAGAAAAAGAGAATTAAAAAAAATTTTATGATTAAATTATATTCATTGATGTAACTTAAGCATCAAATATATTTGACTTAAAAAAATTAAGAAAAACTTAAAACCTAAGCACAAAATTTTCAATCGAATTTCAACAAACGAATCTCCCTTAATCCATTTTCATTACAAACACAGCACCTTAATAATTCCCTGTAATCCTCGAAAAATCTACACATTACATACTCATAGTTAATGCTCTTGAAGTCCAATTTTTTTTCTTGTTGAATATCATTAAAAAGTCATCCATGAAAAAGTTTTACAAGGAAATGAAACTTTTCAGTACAAAATAGAAACTAAGTAATCTCACAAACGAATCCCCTTAATCCATTTACATTAAAAAAACTTAGCACCTTTAAATACCCAAATTTAATCCTCCACATTAAACCTGCATCTCTTTTACACCTTTTTAATATTCAAGAAGTAACTCAAGTAAACGAAAACGGTTACAGGCTGCTTCCAAATCCAAAACTCGACCGAAGACCTTCCGCCAACTTAATAGTGGGAACCTTCACACCTGTGATAGCCGAAGCTCGGTCTGCACGCATAAACGCTTATTAGTCCCTTTATTCCCTCGACCCCCACCCCTTTTGGGGTGTGCTCCAGAATAGTTTGTGTCCGTTTAGCACAGTTCAGAATGCGATAAACGCTTAAGCCTGATTCAACGCTGGCTAACGGTCAAATGCTCCAGTTAGTGTATGTGGAATGAAGGGCGAGGGTGAGAGGGTTGCAGTGTTATGGATTGTGGTAGGCAGGAAGAGTTTATGTTGATGTATTTCGGGATAGAGGCCAGTAGATGTATTGGAAATATGGGCTGTTGGATAGACAATGACTGAGCGAATTCGGCGTGGCTTTGATGGTGTTGGGAAGATGGAAATTAATCCGTGGTGTGAGAATGTTAAAGATTATCCATTAGGATTTTGGGACGGGCAATCAATTCCACCTCGTCGACGAAGGCATTGCTTAAATGGCTCTTTCACACGCATATTGTGCTTAGGTATGGGAAGTATTCATTTCCTTGATTTGTAAACGTTGCAGACTTATAAAGTATGTAGATTTTACATATACTTAATATTTTTTTTTTTACAAATTATTTTCATTGATAATGTTTTTTATTATTAATTTTATAATTATATTTATATAACATTTTTTCCAATCACTTGACTTTTTAAAAAATAGCATTTTTCCATCAATGGAAGAAATGAAAAATAAGCGATAATTTTTTGACAAATACAAAAAAAAAATTTTATATTATGTGAACTTGTTTAATGTACAAAAGCTTTTATTTTATATTATATGAACTTGTTTAATGCTTATGCATCAGCCTTACTAATGATTGTTTACTATTGCCTCACTAATGATCGTTTAGTATTACCAGGTTTTTAGTTTGAGTGTCACATATATAGGTCAAAGTTAGTTTCTAACGCAGGCATTATCAGTGAGTTAAAGTTATGAGATGATTATCTTCAACGACGTCAAAGATAAATTTTTGGATAAAATGAGATTGAGATAATTCAGCAGTATCAGCCAGTATAATTCTCAAAACACATCGTAAAGTCACTTCAAAGAATCACAGCCATTTCTTCTCCTCCTCAAATTTCTTAAATCTATTTGAAGAAATTACAAATCTTCAGACTTAACGTTAACATAATCTTACACTCATTTTATTGATTTGTTACACTGTAGTCTTGTATCCAAATTATTTTCATAGATAATATATTTATTATGAATTTTATAATTACATTTACAGGGTGAATATAATTAAAGTTGCACTTTCAAAATGCTGTAAAAAAAAAAAAAAAAGAATGGCACTCGTCACAGTGAGTTCAAATTTGATATAGAGATATTTGAAGATGGGGAAAACTGTACGACATAAAAACATTTTTCAAACTGTTTTCCAGTCATATTTTTTAATCGAATGACAGAGTATTTGGCATGAGTTGCCCATTAAACCAATTTTAGTGTTCAGTGTGCTTGGTTGTTTCGGTTTTTTGACGGAAAAAATTACTTCCAAATCATTCAAGAGTAGCGACACTGTTAGTGGAATGCCCTTCCACCATGGCAAGGTCATATCAAATTGGATGGGAAAAATCGGTAAAACTTTTTTTTTGGAATTTTTTTCTTCCCCCCTCAGGTATCTTCCGTTCAAATTTGAACTCATTGTGACGACCGGATCTTTTTTATAGCATTTTGAAAGTGGGACTATTATAATCACTTTGCGTACAAAATTTTTCAATCTCAGACTTTTTGAAAATTGCTTTCCAACAATAAGAAAAAAAAAGTAAAAGATATATTTTTTTTTTGCAAATATCAATAAAAGATTAAAGTATAGTTTTTATTTTCTATTATATGAGCTTGCTTAATTTTTATGCATGAGCCACACTAATGATTCTTTACCAGTTTTCTGTGGAAGGGCCACTTATATGAATCATCGTTACTTTCTAATGTAAACTTCAATTTATAGGATGATTATCTTAAAAGGCGTCAAAGATTCGCAATCTTCTTACAAAATTCTACATCTAAAATTTCTTAAATCTATTTGATGAAATTACAAATCTTCAGACTTGTCATTATCATAATCTTCTTAAAGACATACTTCTTTAGTTTCCTTATTGGAATTGATGTCTGTTTTCATGATAGCGGCATGATGGCCAATTGGTTAGCGGTCTGGCCTTTGGAACCACAGCCTTGGTGGTGGCATGGATGTTTGTGAGTGGTTCAGAATACCCGTTAAACTGTAGATCCTGTCAAATTAGCCTATAGTATGCAAAAATGACCATAGAACAACTAACCAAACTGGTTAAAACTTGGTGTCAATATACAGGTGTAAGAAAAATTCTTAAATTTAATTTGGGAATATAATTCTTTGATGAACATTACTATTACGAACATTCATTTATTACATGTTCATGTACATACGTGTTAAAAATAATAAATTATCAAAATTAGTTTTAGAGTATCGAAATATGAATTACAGGAAAGTTTGAATGAACGTGCACAATTAATTTTTACTGAAGTTGTAGAGATATTGAATTTTGTTATATTCCTCACACTATTGAATTTGATAGTTTTTGTGGCGATTCTGCACTTTATGGTTTAGATTTTCGCCAATTTTTGTCCACGTCGAGTGGAATGGCCAAAATTGCAGTATTTTGTAACAGTAACGGACATATTGTATATTTAGGACGGAACTTGGTAAAAATCGTAAGGAAAATTGTCAAATAAACGAGCGAATCTCTAAAGAACAGAATTACTGTTATTGTTTGTAGTGTCCTGACCAATTTCTTCCTAATTTCTTGGATTATTAAGCATAGGTATACTCCCATGTTTATTCACCCAGAAAGAATATGTTCACACTAGATAAATTGAAATTTTTGAAAGGATTCTTTTTTTCTTTTGGTGTGTGTGGGCCTTATGTTAATGCTACTTTTTTGTCGATAACCTCTTACTAAGATAACATGTACATAGATGTTAAAAATAATGAATTTTCAAAATTTTCCTTCGAGTATCGGATATGATTTAAAGTGTATTTTGAATAAGTGTTCACAATTAATTCTTCCTAAATTTGTAGAGCTAATAAATCACATTTTCTATCAAATTTCATAGTTCTTGGGGCGATTCTGCAATTTAGGGTTCCAATTTCGCTAGTTATTTTGTCCGCGCCAAGGGAAATAACCTAAACTACAGTAATTTGTTGGAATAGCGGCCATTTTGTTTGCTTAGGAAGGGATTTAGCGAAAATCGCAAGGGAAAAAATCGCCAAATAAACTAGCGAATCTGAAAAATTCGGGATTGCTGTTCTTGTATTATTCTGACCAATGTCTTCATAATTTCTTGGGTTATTTAACATTGGTGTAATCTCATATTTATTTACCCAACAAAATATATTTACACTTGATTAACCGAAATTTTTGAAAGGATTTTATTTTTTCTGTCTTTTGTTAACATTATTTTTTTTTTATTTGATACTATCGTCCTCTTACTAGGATAACATATACATATTAAGAATAATGAATTAGCAAAATTATCGTTAGAATCAAAGTGAATTTTGAATTAATCTGCACAATTAATTACTGGTGGAGTCTTATCGAATGATAATTAATTAAACAGGTAAGTAGCGTAGAACATGAATCTTGCAGACGGGCAACTTAATTCATTAATTCAATTAATTATTATACTTTGACTATATTTTAAATTACGCTATATTAATTTTAGCCAATATTATTATTAAAGTGCTTATTTTCTCTGAATCTTATATAGTTTATTAAATGTTAACATGTCTTCATTATTGAAAACACAATTTACAATTACACGTAACCTGTTCTGAATAAGTATTCATACAATCCTAGCAAAATCAAGAATCTAAATTACCATTCATAACTCTTCTGTCGAAAATGAGATGATGATATGAATGACATTATGATGAATAGCTTATTCTTATCAATTCATTTCGAAATATAATGATATATGTGGCTATGGAAATGATTTACAAATGGAATAAGCATAAGAGACAGATGGCAATTTAACGAATGGGTTTCAGAATACTTAATTAGAAATTTTAAAATGCTACTACCTTATTGCATAGCCCATATTCTATTTTAATGTACGAAATACTCTTTGGATTCGACAAAGAGATTAACTCAGCCGTTGTTAAGATTAGCACAGTTGGAATCGTTTGGATGCTTGTAAAGTATGTACGCTTTGTGTACTTAATCGTAATGGTTATATAGCCATTTTCACATAAGACATTATACATTTAAAACATAAAAGTGAATCCAACCTTAATTAAAAAATATATTCCATTTAAATGAATGAAATATACATTGAATTTGACAATGTAATTAGCTCAGCTGTTGTTAAATTAACAAACTTGGAATCTGTCAGTCCTTGTAAAGTATGTGTTTTAACTTTAGTGTACGTAATTGCAAATCTTTCGCAGCCATTTTCACATAAGACAATATCCATTTAAAACAAAAAATGAATGCACGAATGGAAATTTAACTGAAAATTGCTAGCTGGGGAAAGCATGCATGGAAAAAGGAAAGATTGAAATTTTAGATGCATGCAAGTCCTGCACAAAGTGAGAAGTTCTAAATAGCATTAATCCCTCTTTACTTGGTGATCATATTTTATCTAATGGAAAATAACACAATACAGTTGATTCAGTATTTTTAACGACTTTCTTATCATGAATTATAGAATTCATTTGCCGAGTGTAAGCATTTTATCATCCTCTTTTTCAAAATCTGCTGACTTAGCACGTCGAAAAATGCTTGATAGATGCAAAAATAATGCATCTATCAAGGAATTATCAATAAATAAATAATAACAATTTAATAATAATCAAAGCAAGCGAGTTATCAATAATTTTATTTAATACACCATCCCTTGTTGGAAAATATTCTGGATAGTCCAAAATGGACAAAACATAACAAGAGTAGAATTTTGTTCATTTGTGACGAAATAATTTCACGAATGTCTGCAAAAGTGATCCAACCATAAATATTTCTTAGACTGCATGCAAGTCCTAATCTCATAGTCTAATATAGTATCTATTAGAGTATATATAGGACTCCATATTGTTTGGGTGCGAGGTTAATTTAAGCACAATAATACTGGTTGTTAAAAGATGCAAATCTAGAATAACATTCACGAGGGAGTGTCCCTTCAAAATTGTATTGTTCATATAAAAGACACACTACTATATATACACAATTAATACTGAATAAATATTTATCTCCATAATCGAGAATAATCTTTATACAGCCTGCTTCATTATTCTCACCACAATTCAAAATGAATAATTAACAAGAATTAAGGTTCTTTTCCTGCTTGGTTGACCTTATCAAAAAGATTCTATAACCTACGGACGTATCCTACTATTCCCCGTCATAGTCATGAATAAGAATATTAATTATATTAAAAGCATTTATTAGAATAGTTTTCTTAAAAGGAACAAATAATGTCCAAAAACTTCAAATTTACTTTAGTCAGCATTGAACTATTTCAGTAATATATTTAATTAAACTTAATTATCGTGTTGTCTCCTTTCTAAATACTTTGCTGCCGTCTTTCAAAAGCGTATAAATTATGCAATCCTTCATTTTAATTGAATTTACGAATACGTATTTTAAGCAGAATCATGTGCTTGCTTCGTTTTCTTAATTGGAAAATTTAAGCATTTAAACTGCGCTATTTAAAACATTGTTGCCTTAAAATATACCACTAAATTCATGAGCATTTTTCTTTAAATTCGTGAATACATTTCTCTTTGTTATTCTATTTTCAGATTTGGGCACTAAACATTAGGTAAAAGGCGAATTAAAGAGCTATTAAAACAGTTCATACTTAAGTAGATATTATTAAATTAAATAGCGTTACATATTTGCATGGTTGGCTAATTTATTATTAATTGAATGTTACAAATTATTAAAACTGCTAATCCTATAACAGAGTAAATAGGAATAATTTCAATAAATTTAGTCAAAACTGCCTGCCTTGTTTGCGTTGCTGATTTGAGGAAAGGTGGAAATGTTTGCTTTTACTCTAATTGCTATTTGGAGATTCATTTATGGATGTTGCTTAGAAATTTAAAAGCTCATTTTGTAAGTTTGCTTTGGAAAGTAGTACAAAAATATTTTTTTGGTAATGATCTATTCTTTGTGAAAGCGAAAAAGCAAATATTCTGATTTTTAAAGTTGCAATAGATTTCCAAATGCTTTGCGTATTATTTGTTTTGAAGATATATTTCATTAACAATTAAAATAATTATTCGTTCAATATTTGCATACAGTCTCATTTTGAGAATAAATTTTATTTGCTTTTAGTGAAAAAAACAATTTTTCAACAATTGAACCTGAACGTATGTTGATTTTTGTATAAAGGACACTGATTTTTGAGAGTAAATATTCATTTAATGAACCCGTTAATATTAGGGAATTATTTTGAGTTAGTGTTACTGAGAATAAGTATTTTTAACAAGTTATATAACGTCAATTCCTACCTAGATCATCAAAGAAAACCTTTATTTTAGCTACTTTTTATTAAATATTGATTTTTGCAAGAATTCTTCACCTTCACGTGAAAAATACTGAAATCCTTGCATTTAATCGATTGAATTCAATTCTGTTGCCTGCTGTCAGCCGGTTGATTTCAATTATCATTATAAACTGCTAAAACTCTATTTAAAAAGTATTAAAAATTAATTAAATTTAATTAATGGATTAACATTTGAAAAAACTGTATTAACATTAAGTGACATCCATTACAAGTTTATAAAAAATGTATTTGAACTTAAGTGGATAAAAAAATATTTTATTAACGATTGAAAATTTGAACAAGATATATAAAATGAACTAATATATATTTGAACTAATAGTAGGAATTGAATAAATAGCAGACGGAATCATTTCTTTTTTTTTCCTATCAGTCTTTAATTTAACCAGTGTAAATTTTTCGAATCGCCGCTAAACAAATTATGGTATTCTATTGTTTTACTTCTCTTTTTTTTTTTCACTTCTGTGCATTTTCTGTGTAAATTTGCAATGACATTGAATTCATTTTTGCAATAAAATGAACCAGTAAATAATTGCAATAAATAAAATGTGCAATAAATCGAATCAGACATTTATTTAGTCAGTGTGTAAATTTTTCCGAATCGCCGCCATTCAAAGTATGGTATTTTATTGTTCTAACTGTTACTTCTCCGGCGTTCTGCATCAGTCTGGAGTTGAGCTGTATGAAATTCAAGTTGGAAATGACCGTTGGCCACCAGGCCATATTTCCGATTAACTGCCGTTTTGTGTGATTGGATTTTAATATCCTGTAGAGATCTAATCTAGACAGATTTGTATTAAATTCAGCATTGCCAGAAGTGCTACATTGGAGCTAAACTGATTAAATCTTCCAGGTGAGAAGTATTAGTGCAAGATTTGCTTCCTAAAATTATTATTTAATGTATTTGTCTACATTTGTGTTAGAATACTTAATTAATTAAAAAAATTGCAGTCAATTAATCATCACCTTCACAATATCACTTAAATTGCAATAAAGTATACAATCGCACGCTATCCTAGCATTCAGTGATAAACCAAATCTTGAACCTCTTTCTCTGAATAGCCACAAACTAATTTTATTAATATAAAAATCAGTCAATATGTTAATATATAAATATTAATAAAATATCAGTCAATATATCTTTCATATTTCATCCTTTCATTTTAGAATAAATCAGTATAGCACTAATATTTGAGCTTTTAAAGTATACCGTAATCCATTTTTTTCAACATTTAAATATAATAGGATATCACATAAAGATAACGTTTCTCAAAATCATTTCTTAATTGTTTCTTTGGTAAAGTTAATGGAAAACATCTTACAATTTATACACATTTACTTTCAAGAAATAAAAATGTTCAGCAAAAATTTTTATTTAACGTTAATTACTTATTTTTTTTTTCCTATTTAGCTTTAAACATATTTTTATTAAATTCAATATTTTCAGAGGGCCTGCTTTGAACTAATTGATTAAATCTTTAAGATGTGAAGAATTAATGAAATACTTGCTTCCTAAATCTATTCTTTAAGAAACAAGTCTATTTGACCGAGACTACTTAATTACATCTAAAAATAGATTTGTAGACCATTAATCAACATCTTCACAATATTACCTTCATTTCAATTCTGTATAGAACTACACTTTATCCCAGCATTCAGTGACAAACTGAATCTGAGAACCTCTTTCTCACAATAGCTTCTATGAAGGTAAAAACATACAATATAGTCATATTTTCACTTTTATTTTTAAAATAAATGATCATCATAAAAATTTAAGATCTTAAAGCATACCGTAGTTCATTTTTTAAACATTTAAATACAATGTGATATCGCACAAAGACAATTCTATGCGTTTCAATAGTATTCCGTTATTGTATCGTCGGTAAAATTAATGGAAAATATTTAACAATTTCAACCCATTTTCGCTCAAGAAATAACTACGAAATTTTCTGCGAACATTAGTACTTTAGAACATAAAATATTACCCTTATTTATTTTCCCTATTTCAAGACTCTTTTTAAAAATTATTTAAAAACAAATGTTACTCAGAACTTTTGAAAAGCATCAGGGAAGTGCTTTTAGTTGATTTAAGAAACAATTCCTGGAAATGATGAAACGATTAAATGCATAAAGAAGCTTTTGTTTTTTAATGAGTCATTCAACTTCCTCTCTCTTAAAGTTTGAAATTAGAGTGCTATTGTAAATAGTAATAAATGATAATTTATAAGTCAGTGATGACTGCTATTGTTTCAAAAATTTATCACACTAATGTTCCCTCGTGATCATTAAAATCTATCCACAAAGAAAATATCAAAGAACAACAACATTAAAAGAAGTGCAAAAAAAGTGTTTTATGATAAACCGCCACTCTTGTGCTGTTCTTCAAGAATTATTTCTCCTGCTTTAGATGGAACAATCTGGAGAGTAATGGAGGATGCTAAAAATAATTGTTTCGAGTGCGCGCAATTTAGGTGGGTGTTCATTGTATTTGATCATCACTTATATCTCTCGTTGTGTAACGGAAATGATGCTTTTCAGAATTCGCTTCATTTCTAAAGTGCCTTTGTGAGGCGCCTTTCTGTTTAAATTTGAATTGCGTAAAAATTTTTGCATTCATTTGCAGAATAAGTTAAGGGTGATTTTTATGTTTAAATTTACTGTACGTTTCAGGCGAGTTAAAATTACGTTTTGCACTGAAAGGCTTATACAGTGTATTCCTTCCACAAATGTTAAAAACATCAATCAACGATTTGCTTCCTAAAATGATTCTTTAAGGAACTCTTCTACATTTGAGTTAGGCTTCTTAATTACTTTAAAAAATAATTTTACAATTGTTTAGTCAACACCTACACAATATCACTTAAACAACTGCATGTTATCCTAGTTTTCAGTGGAAACTTATCTATAACTTCTTTCCAGAATAGCCTCAATAATAGCCTTAGAATAGTTTCTATAAATTTAAAATTCAACCATATTTCAGCCTTTATTTTTAGAATAAATTAGCATCATAACTATTTGATCTTTTAAAGCATAGTCTAATCCATTTTTTAACAATTAAATATAATATGATATCACACAAAGATAATTCTACCTGGTTCAAAATCATTTCTTTATTGTAACGTCGATAAAAGTAATGGAAAATATTTCACAATTTCTACCCATTTTCCTCAAGAAAAAAAAATATAACAATTTTCTGCGTACATTACTACTTTAGAATATAAAATATTACTATCATTGATTTTTTTCCCATCATATATCTCCCTTATTTTTTCCTATCTAACTTTAGACAGATTTGTATTAAATTCAATATTTATAAAAGGTGCTACATTGGAACTAAACTGATTAAATGCTAAAGATAAAAAGAATTAATGGAAGATCTGCTTGGAAAGTTGTTTTTAAGGAACTTCTCGACATTCGATTTATAATATTTAATTAATTTTAAAATTTAATTTTCATTCAATTAATCATCAATTGAATTATAATAGCGTATACAATTATGTTATCTAGCATATCCTACCCAATCTAGAATTTCTTTCTCTTAATAGCTTAGAATAGCCTCAGAATAACTTCTGATGAAAATGAGCCATATTTCAGCTTTTATTTTTAGAATAAATGAGCGTCATAACAATTTAAGCTTTCAAAGCATACCGTAATCCATTTTTCAGCATTTAAATACAATATGATATCACACAAAAGACAATTCTACGTGTTTCAAAATGATTCCTTTATTGTATCGTCGGTCAAGTTATTGGAAAATAGTTAACAATTTCAACCCATTTTCCTTCAAGAAAATAACTATAAGATTTTATGGAACATTAGTACTTTAGAATATAAAATATTGCTGTTATTTATTTTTCCTATCTTTCAGTCTCTTTTCAACATTATTTAAAAAGTAAATGTTACTCAGAAATTTTGAAAATCATCATGCAAATGCTTTTAGTTGATTTAAGAAACAATTCCTGAAATGAGAAAACTTTTAAATGCACAAAGAAGCTCTTGTTTTCTTAATGCGTTATTGAACTTCCTCTCTCTTAAAGTTTGAAATGAGAGTGCTATTGTAAATAGCAATAAATGATAATTTATAAGTCAGTGATGACTGTTACTGTTTGAAAAATTTATCACACTAATGTACTCTCGCGATCATTAAAAATATTAAAGAACAACAAAGACATTAAAATAAAGTGCAAAAAAAATGTTTTATGATAAACAGCCACTCTTGTGTTGTTCTTCAAGAATAATTTCTCCTGCTTTAGAGGGAACAATCTGGTGAGTAATGGAGGACGCTGAAAATAATTGTTTCGAGTGCGCGCAATTTAGGTGGGTGGTTCATTGTATTTGGATCATCATTTATATTTTCGCTTCATTTCTAAAAGTGCCTTTCTGCAGGCGCCTTTCTTTTAAGTTTGAATTGCGTTCAATATTTTTGCATTCGTTTGCGGAATAAGTGAAAGGAGATTTTTATACGTAAAATTATTGTAAGTCGGACGCTAGGTAAAATTGCATTTAGCACTGAATTGTTTATACAGTGTGAACGTTTCGGCCTATACTAGACCTATATAGGCTTCAAGAAGAAAGTCACTTTCACGGTCATGGGAACACTTTAATTTTTACAATGAAGACCACAGATTGTTTTTTTTCCAGTAAGTTATTGCTCGTATATTTCTTTTGCCAGTAAAGCGGAGAAACTGTTTCAGTAAATTGTTGACTCTAGATCCCTTTTGCCACTACAATGTAGGAGTCAGTCCGTTTCGACAATGAAATGTAGGCACGTATTTCTTTTTTCAGTAAAATGGAAGCACATATCTCCTTTTTCAGTAAAATTGAAGCATATATTCTTATATCCTATGCCATTAAAAATAAACCTACAGTTTTCCTTTGCTGTAAAAAAACTCAGACCATAGTCGCTTATTTAAGTCAAATATCACTAAATATTTTCAATTCGTTTGGAGAACACCCATTTTAAATCAGCTTATATATGTGGTAGAAATTCAATTGATAATTTTAAATGCAGCTTATTTTACTGTAATTCGTTGCCGATATTGATATTCAATCAGAAATTAAAGAGTGACATAAAAGAGTGTTTCCTACAATTAATTGCAATAATCTGATTTAGTATAATATTAAATCGTTGCTCTATCTTCAAATACTCTAATCTAAGAACTTTATTTGTAATTCCCATACTACTGTAAATCATAAGCTCACTAGAACAACTGCAATTTGCCTCTTTAAACGAAACATTATGTACCACCCAATAATACTAATCTCATATGTGTCCTTGGAAGATATTTCAAGCACTCAATAACGATAATATTAGATGAGACAAACACTTCCAAATGTCCTTCATAATCTTAAAATGTTCCGCTCCTCTATTTTGAGCTTAACGAGACATTTGCGAATTTCCATTCCATACATAATTCAGATGCTTATATCTGAGGCTGTTCTAAAGAAAGGCCGGCAATTAGACTAACTGATCCAAGATTAATTCTGCGTCTGAAATTCAATTAAGATGCTCATTCGATAATGATCCATAACTAGAGCATCTCTCCAAACAGCTCTTATTGCTTATAACCAAATTTGGCTTAATTGCATCAATGACTTTCCCTCCGCTTGAATTAGTCCGTTAAGTAGTTGTTCAATCGAAGCACGAATTCGGCTTTTTCGCGTAGAAAGTGGGTAAGAAGTGTTACGAGGATAACATTTATGAATCTTGTTATATAATCTTACTGTTGAAAAATGATCGGTCTTTCTAATTTTATTTCATATAATCTTATTTTAAACGGGTTGATAGATACTCTGGTTTTAGAGCTTGATGGTATTCGATTTGAAACTCGCCAAATTTATTAAAATTGGAAAATTTCAAGCTTTTGAAAACCAATACATGTTGTGGTCTAACATATGCTGAATATTTTGATACAAAGTTTTACTGTGTGCCAAAAGCTTCCAAAAATATTTTTAAAAAATCTAAAAAGTTTTCATAAAAATTAAACTCTAACATGGTCACTAATACACCCTTGGTATATTTTCACTTTTGTTTTCCATGAATCTCTTTCTTTCGAAAAAGATTCATAATTTATTTTTTTAATTGTGTAGCTGTGAGAAGGAGTCGAACATCTCAACATAACGCTTGCTGATATTGTTTAAGTATGATTTATGTGGCACTACATTTGATTGTTTTTTGTTTTGATGTTTCTCAATTTGGTAAAATCACAGAATAGGGGCTGTTGGGATTTGGCGTGAAAAATTCTTTTAGCCAAAGTGCACTGCATAAACTACATGTCGCGATTGTGAGTATAGTGAATTGCAAAAAATACAAGAAACCTAAGTTACCACATTTGGCGACTTATCACCCAGTTGGCGCCACAAAGAAATAGCGCACTTTTTCCTTAGCTTAAATTAGTCCGTTAAGTTTGCCAATTGAAGCAAGAATTTGATTTTTGCTTAGAATATGTGTAAGAACTGATACGAGAATAACAAATATGAATCGTGTTATATAATCTCACTGTTCAAGAATAATTGGAATTCAAAATTTTATTTAATATAATTTCATGTCTACCAGGCTGATAGATACTCTGGTTTTGGAACTTGATTGTATTCGATTTGAAACTCGTTCTATGTATTAAAACTTATGTTTTTTTATAATATAATTATTTTTTAATATAATTATCAAAATATTTGTTTACTATATAACATTAATCGAAATTGATAATCACTCCAATTCTGCGCACTATTAATCGTTTACTTAGAGATTTTTGCATTGATAAGCAAGCCTGAAAAGCATGCTATCACAACTTGTCCAGTTTGAAAATTGATATGATTTGTTTAAACATTATTTAGTAATTATTTAATTTTAAGATGAGGCTAATATTAGACAGAATACGTTCAATAAGTTCACTGAAGTTCATTATTGATTGCAAACAGTGAACTTATTGAACTTTTTCTTTCTAATGCAGCTGTCAAGCACTTAGACACTTGGTCTTGGATACCTTAAGGCAAGCGCTGCACAGACGTTACTCACTTTGCATTACACAAGGGGCGCGTGTAACTTGAAGATAAACCACGGACGCGGAGTAACAATGCCCTCGCAACGCTCTACGATCCTATTAGACCGGGACCTACGGTTTTAAAGGGGATTCGAACCACTACAAATATCCATGGCTCCGCTGGGACTCGAACCCGAAACCTGTGGTACCGAGCACCAGAGCGCTAGCCCCCTCTGCCATTCAGGATCCTTAGTCATTGAACTTATTGAATGCATAATAACCATTTATTGAACGTATAGTAATCAATTATTGCATTTACTGAACGTATAATAACCAATTATTGAATTTACTGAACGTATAATAACCAATTATTGAACATGAATTTATTATTAAATTTTTGAATATATAATAATTGAATGTATAATAACCAATTTATGTAAATCTCAGAAACAATTTAGAAATAAAAACTAAAAATAAATATTAATAAGTCAAAGTGTTCCTCAATTAATTATATCTTAACTGATTTCATAAATAACAAAATTGAAGTCACTTTTTAAATTTCAAAATGTATTATGTAATTTTTAAAGTAAAGCGATTTTCACAAAACATTGTTGCAAATTAAAACAATTTGTTACGAAAAATGTTTTTTCTTCCAACTTTTGATCAACAAATTCATGCCTTAAAAACGCGAAAAATACAATTACCAACTCTGCGT
This sequence comes from Caerostris extrusa, assembly GCA_021605095.1. Classification (NCBI taxonomy): domain Eukaryota; kingdom Metazoa; phylum Arthropoda; class Arachnida; order Araneae; family Araneidae; genus Caerostris; species Caerostris extrusa. The sequence goes on along the minus strand of BPLR01019176.1, from coordinate 3,211 downwards.
TCATCCATGCCGAAAATAACTTTGTTTTGGAAAATTAATCGAATGCTCTCAGCTTGAAGAACTTTTTCTAAATCGGCGAATCCATAATCCAAAACTTCATTAAAACTGAGAAATTTTCTTGAGAAAAGGGTTCTTCTCTCAAGTGAATACAAAGAAATTTCTGCTCCAGAACTTGGAAAGTTTTCACTCCTAATGTGGCAACGTTTTTAAATCGTCTGTTTATTGCACCCAGCGGGGCCATAATGGTTCTTCTTAAAGGTTTGGCATTAATTGTGATTAATGCTTCTGTTGAGAACTGCTTTGCCGAGTTTGCCAGGTCTAATGAAGGATGTAACTGGAGTACTTGGTTGGTACTTTTATGTCTAATATTAGCGCGAAGTAAATGAACTCTTAAAGCTGCAGTTCGTAATTGCTAAACACTCAAAATTCTTTCTTATGGCGCTATACATTTTTGAAATGTAAATTGTTGTCAGAGGAATAAAATTGCACTTATGTGACTTGTAATTAATGTCTTGAGAGGTGTCAAGGACGTACGTTAAATTAATGTGCGGAAATTTTTAATTAGGCATAAAAATTGAATTATGAACCTTTTGAAGTTGACAGTTATATTTCACATAATTTACAATGAAATAAAGCAGCAAATGATTAAGAATAGAAGTGGTAGAATTTTAATGTAAAATGTCTAATGTATTTTACTGCAATGAAAATTACACACAGTAGAGTAGTGTAGACAATGATCAGACAAACATTGTCTAGATTATTAACAATTTAATACAAAAATAATTAACTATTTTACTGCAAATAAACACTATATTTCATTGTCAGACAACTGTAATAATTAACTGTAATTGCGTAGTTTGGTCGCAGTGTAAAAATTACATTTTTTACACAGACTTTAGCATGTGTGGAAATTTTAATTAGGCGTAAAAATGTTTTTTTCTTCCAACTTTTGATCAACAAATTCATGCCTTAAAAAAACGCGAAAATACAATTACCAATTTACCTTTTAAATTTACCTTACCAAAATTATCCTTTTAAATGTGACAGTTATATTTGATATAATTTACAGTTAAATAAAGCAGTAGATGGATGGAAATAGAAGTGGAAAAATTTTATTAAAAGAATATAATTTAAATGAAATATAACAATGCAATGAACATTATATTTCATTGTCTAGACCAGGGTCTCAAGCTTTTCAGCCTTAGGGCCATACTGCTGTTCACTCCAGTAAGTACCAAGAGCCAAAACCATTTTAATTTTTCTGCCATTATCTATAATTTCAGTTAGTTGTTATGCTTAAGTTAAATTTTCTGCGTATTATGCTTGTCATTAAGCTTTACCCAGCAAGTCAATAACACCGATTTATTATCATTCTGTATTTTTTTATCCAATTTATTACAGCAACAATAAGCTATTCGCTGTCGCGGGCCGGATGGATGACACTGGCGGGCCGGATTTGGCCGCGGGCCGTAGTTTGTAGACCCCTGGTCTAAACTAATGTATTAAAACTAGTTGCACAGTTAAATTACATTTTATTACACATAATTAAACATATGCGGAAATTTTAGCTGGTCATAAAAATTAAATTAAAAATATTTTTAAAGTTGACATAATTTATAATGAAATAAAACATCAAATGAATGAATATGAAAGTTTAGAATTTCATTAAAGGAATTTCATTTAATACAAAAATATTTATGTATTTACAGCACTGAACATGATATTTTATTAACTAGACTACTGTATTAAGCCTAGTTAAAATTCTATTTTATTACACATAATTTAACATGTGCGGAAATTTTAATTGAGCATAAAATTAAATTAAAAACCTTTTTAAAGTTGACATAATTTATTATGAAATAACGCAAAAATGAATAAATATGAAAGCGTTATAATTTCATTAAAAGAATTTAATTTAATACAAAAATATTTTAGAATTTTACTGCATTGAAAATGATATTTCATTGGCTAGATTGCTCAATTAAGAGTAGTCGTACAGTAAAATTACAATTTATTACCCAGATTTTAATATGTAGATCTATACCCAGATGATAAGATAGAAGGTATTTTTTATGAATAATTGCTTATAAATATAGTACACAAAATTATACACACATCTCTAAGATATTTTTATATATTTTCCATTATTAGAATATAAAATTTAAAAGGTATTTTAAAATAGTTTTTACTTCACAAATTACAGTTTTCAAACTGCAGTAAATTCAATTTTCCTGAAATTTTTTTTTATTAAATTGGAATGTATAAAACATACTAAATTTAATACTAAAAAATTAACATTAAAGATTTTGTTAAAGAGAGACATTCTAAAAATTGCTTTATTTCACATATTATAGTTTACAAACTGCAATAAAATCAGTTCAGTTTTCCTGAAATCTATTTATTAAATTTAGATAATTAATTAGCTTTGATTAATTTCTAAAGTACTAAATTTTATAAAAAAACAAAAATAAATAAATATGGATTTTTTGGAATTTTCTTTTGTAATTTCCTTGTGTTTTCAGTGATATAAGAATTCATAACTTATAAACCACTTGATTTTTATCACTAAATATTTAATAAAAACAAATAAGACGTCAAAATTTCGTGTATTCATTAATTTCATTAATAGATGTAATTTAAAAAAGCATTTAATCATTAAATTTCTAGTTATTTTATTGCTATAGCGTGTTTTGATTTTATGGCTTATAATTAATATTTGACAAAAAATACAGCATTACATTGTTTTCAAAATGATAAACTTTATCTGGTTTCTAGGAATCTCAGTATGAATTAAGTATGAAAATAAATAATAAATAAACTAAATTAATAATAAATATCAAGTAAAATAATAAGTCAAACATTAAATAATGTCAAAATAAATAATACGTTAAAAATTAATAATAAATTTAACTGTTCTCGAGTTTTTAATATTTGATAATTAAATCTTACAAAATTACAAAAATAATTTTACAAAATGCTTAAAATAGTATTAATACTTTTTGGAAATTATTACTTAAATCGTTTTGACAAATATCTGTTTACATTTTAAGGATTCTCTATACATTTAATAATTTTGCAAATCATAATTATTCCAATAGATATTGAAAAGAGTAGATTCGATGGAGATTTTTGGCAAGCAATTCCCACTGAGTCAGGCAGCCTGGTGAGAGTTTTTCTTATACCAAACGTAAATGTGGGGCAGTTACTTTTA